>JABACO010000006.1:773209-795709 GCA_013339895.1 Ephydatia muelleri
CCACACCACCACCACCCCCCCACCACCACCACCACCACCACCACCACCTACCACCTCCACCACCACCACCACACCACCACCACCACCACCACACCACCACCACCACCACCTCCACCTTCACCTACACCACACCACCACCACTACCACTTTATACATCCAATCCCAGAGTGGTTTTCAAGTTAAAACCACCCTGAAAAACCATGCCTGGACGATTCTACATTTTTCCTGTGTGCGCCAATTTTCTGTTGTGTTTCTCGCGGAGTAACCTAGATGTATGTGTTTGAAAATATCAGTTTCATTTTCCGTATGTGTATGATGCAAGTATAAATACATTCTTGTTCTGTGATTCTTGATCAACGACATGCTTTTCCTTGATGGTACAAGTTTGGGGACTTTACCAGAAGCTATAAACAGCTACCAGGTCAAGGGGCACAGAGTCAAACTGAAACTCATAGTGAAGCAGTGAGCTGCCTGTGTACAGGATTCATCTGTTCAATCTAGCTGAGCTGTGTGTCAAAGGCACGTGTGGTTTGATCCTCTGCTTTGAACACACTAATGACCTTGTCTCTAAGATAGGGCGACTATTATCAGCAATAAAAACAAAGTCTATTGAATCTCATGTGTATCTAGGAGGGTATGCTAGTGATGTTTTTCCAAACAAAAGCTAGCTAAGTGAACACCCTTGGATAGTATACAGTGAAGCCTTAGATGTAGAATTATTTTGCCTCTCAGTATACACACTGTTTATATGCACTTCCCCTTTCCCCCCATCCTCACATGTGAGGTTCTGGGCGTGACCCGACGAAAAAAGGTTGTCATAGTAATATGTCTTCCATAAGGTTGAGCAGTGATTCTTGATGTTCACGGCATGCGCACGCGCGCGCGCGCACACACACACACACACACCACACACACACACACACACACACACACACACACACACACACACACACGACACACACACACACACACACGCACACACCACACCACACACACACACACACCACACACACACACACACACACACCTTCATGTGAGGCAAGGCATCAGACCATCAGAGGTATGATAGTAGCCAGCACCTGAGTAATTCATACAGGTATCAATGCAGAGACGTGTACATGCAGTGCTGTGTGTTATATTGTGTTGATCAAAATCACTTTGAATATTCATGCAAGTGCAATACTGACATGCATGTAACCCCATAGTCATACAAATGTTTGAACATGTAAGCACATTTTGTGTGTCCATCATAGCCCGCAGGCACCTTTTGTTGCAACAACCCATAGTACGAACTGGCAAAAAAGGGAGGGAGGGAGGGAGGAGGAGTGAACAGGCATGATATACTACACTGATTCTTGTTCTTGGAGTATTGAAGCGATGCATTAGTGTGGTCCTCTGAACGTTGTTCTTTAGCCAGTGTGAGAGGAAACATAATTACTTTGTACATGGACTTATAAGGTTATAAGTGTAGTAAGCATATGCATCATGGAGTTGTGTCTAATCAACACATTTTCTGTGTGTGCGTGCATGTACATGTATATACGCACTTGGTGTTCAAAGAGAGCTCTTATAGGGATATCAAAGATTGTAACTCCAACACATGGGCTCATGCTACAACTGCTGACAAAGCTAGTTTCTCTTGACTCTCAGGGTAGGTCCACATCTTGATGTTTGGCAGTACTCTGCCCCTGATCATGTTTGGACCAATCTGAACTGAGTTGTAAGTAGAGGTGGGGTAATGGTCTTATCCTTTGGGCATCATATTTTACTTGACAGTGTTACAAGAAATTGTGCCTCTCAATAGACACACTGTGCGAACAAAGACCATTGTAGATAAGAGACTCCACTCAATGGCAGACCATTGTAGATAAGAGACTCCAGCTCAATGGCAGACCATTGTAGATAAGAGACTCCAGCTCAATGGCAGACCATTGTAGATAAGAGACTCCAGCTCAATGGCAGACCATTGTAGATAAGAGACTCCAGCTCAATGGCAGACCATTGTAGATAAGAGACTCCAGCTCAATGGCAGACCATTGTAGATAAGAGACTCCAGCTCAATGGCAGACCATTGTAGATAAGAGACTCCAGCTCAATGGCAGACCATTGTAGATAAGAGACTCCAGCTCAATGGCAGACCATTGTAGATAAGAGACTCCAGCTCAATGGCAGACCATTGTAGATAAGAGACTCCAGCTCAATGGCAGACCATTGTAGATAAGAGACTCCAGCTCAATGGCAGACAAGCTTTCAGTGACATCACCCCATGCACCTGCCTGACTTTCTTGACTTAGATCCCAATGTGATACAGCTGGTAGCTCTAGATTGAATAAGCACCCCTACTTGAGAGAATGTCTCCTGCCCAGAAAGTAATGGATATCTTGTTCATTGCGCTTTAGCATGTAATTGTAGTGGCGATCTTACAACTCATTGCAACTATAGAAACATATACACAGTTGTTGGGGCCCTAGCGCGCCTGAAGTAGATCAGTAAGTTATTTTTCTTCCTGGTCACTAGGCTGAGCTGCGAGGCTCAATATAACCAAATCACAAAAGGCATCAAGCATGCATGGCTATACTGAGCATTGCCTTAATCAAAGCTAATGCTTGTGTAATTAATAGAGAGCTGAGCTTCAGTTGATGCACACCACCTATCATATTCTAGTGTTGGATACATTATGCCATAATGCTTATGTGAGACCCGAGTCTGGAACGAGTCATGAACTCTATTCCATTTAGAAATCATACACCCATATGGATGGTGGTGTCATGGGGGGTTGTCCTGGGGTGTGTGTGTTTGTGTGTGTGGGGTGTGGGGTGGGGAGTGAAATCAACCTTGCCCTAGGGAGGGGAGGAGGAGGGGGTTGTCCCAGTGGGGTATGTTTATCTTTTAGTTGTCCTGGGGGCTACGTACGAGGAGTTTACTACCCTAATTAACTTATTAATTTAAATTTAACCTTCGGAAGTTCCGCCCAAGTATATTGTACCACAGTAAGTGTGTAATTGCGGGTGAAGTAGCGATTCGAAGGTCAGTCAACTTTCACATGTGCGTGCCGGTGTAATGAATGTGATTCAAATCGAATGTAGCACGTCACTTCGAAAAGCGCGCTAGTGTAGTGCGTGTATTAGCGTGCGCGCGTGCGTGATCGATGGTCCCATAGGGTGTGGCCAATAGAATTACTGTACATGTACCTTGTTTACGGGGTGTGTGTGCGAAGGGAGCATTATTTGCCAGGAAGACACACGAGAAGCTTTAAATTCACTGGTGATGATCACTTGAGTTCGTGGATTGCCATTTCCCGCCACAAACCTTAATTTACACGAATAGATATTTCGATCTCTCATACACAACGCAAGCACACGCAGATACATTGCGCATCTGAAGTTCATAAAATGATTACTATCCTATTTACGTTCAGTTGGCAGTCTACCTTCAATTTGGCATATTTATATCGCTATCTACTTATATTTGACTCTTTGAAAATACAGATCTGGTAAAATGATGTGACAGTCCTTTAATTAAACACTACAATTGTGATGTAAATCACAAAATTAAAATGAAACCCTAACACTTTACATAAACAGATGTGGCTAACAGTTTGCACATATAACAAACTACAAATGGAAATGAATCCAAGTGCAACTTCATTCAGATATACATTATCATGCTTTGCTATTCAATTCCAAGTTTATAAACTCATCAGTACTCGTAAGAAAATTCTAGATGTTTGACAATTGAAAGTTTTGTTACTCAAGTCACAGAGTTTTTATTCTGAAATGTCCGTTAGAGGATGGGAAGGTAAAACATATTGATGTATTACAAGAGCACAATGTCTCTATTGTCATAATATGTTTTCTTACAGTAACATAGTTGATAGCAAGCATAGTACTTAAATATAACTTAAGTCACAATTATGTATTTTGTTTCTTGCACAAGACCACATATAGAGTAAATTTTGTGTATTGTAAAATCTTACACACTTCCAAGCGTCAAATTGCCTAAAAGTCTTAGTAGAACTGGTTTAAAAAACAAAACAAAAACAACAGGTTGAAGGAATAGCTGTTACAGCTATTTTTTGGAAGCACAGAGTTTGATGGTAGAAATGACGAGATGTGAAACCTGTTGAAGGATCAAGGTGTAACATATTGTACACACATGCTATCATTGTTATATAACGTACATGATGCATTGTGTATCATATCATTTCATTCATTAAATTTATCTCTTGAAAGCAATTTTTAATTACACTTGCACATTTATGTGGTAGATTTGATTTACACATTCATCATTTGCATTTTACCAGACCCTGCATGTTTTTGAGACCTCTGGAAATGTAATCCAAACTTAACCAGCATTCACACTTCTTTTGCATCTAAGTAGTCCAGCTTCCTATCTTGGTGCACTTCTTGCTGATAGCGTTGAAGCAGAGTGTCCTGTAGGTGGCATCCTGTATTGGTGGCATCCTGTATTGGTGGCATCCTGTATTGGTGGCATCCTGTATTGGTGGCATCCTGTATTGGTGGCATCCTGTATTGGTGGCATTTTGTCCATGCAAGGGCTTTTCAAGCACAATGTGACCTTCTTACAGAACTGTGGTGGCTGGTTTTGTCATTAATCACTCTCTCCAGCATATGAGAATGTTGATAACTGATCAACATTTGAGAAACTCAGATAACCTCGTCACTGGCCTGCCATGCATTCTTACTTGTGAGTGCACTTGGCAACCAGTCATGTTCCTTTTTCCGCTCCCTCTTTGGCAAGGAAGGTACAAGTGTAATGAAAAAGGCTTTATGCTAAATCACACAGGTTTCAAAGCATGGTAGGAAGTCAAAAAGGGAGGAGCGTTTTTCAATGTTATAATATGAATCATAGTCTCATGAATTTATAGATTTGACAATTGTGTGCGCATTTCCAGGAAAATGTCTTGTTCTATTTGATGCATACCTATAATGTGTATTCAGGCAGACGAGTGCATCCCATGATTAAAGCCAGTTGCACAGGTGGCCGTGCAGTGTGGAGAGAGTCTCCCTTCAGGTGCAGCCATAATGGAGAGTGTGCAACCAATCTTAGGGAGGCAACAGATATTGGATACCACTCTTCATCACATGCTTTACTAAGAGGAATGGAGCACTCTTCATCACATGCTTTACTAAGAGGAATGGAGCACTCTTCATCGCATGGTTTACTAAGAGGAATGGAGCACTCTTCAGTGTGTTCCAAACCATCAATCAAAATATATGTGTCAATTAGGTCATTTCCATACATGAACAAATAGCCATTGTTATCAGCATATCAGCCACTATCACAGGTGCCAGAAATATGTTGCAGTTCTGGATGAAGGTGAAAACCCATTTCAGATGATGCAGACAAGCAACAGAATAGCAAGAAGTCCTATTCCCTTGAATCCTGGCATAGCTGATCTGGGTACAATGAAAGATTTTATGCTTAACAGAGTGCCACCTTGAGAATAATTCATTTTGCAACTTGGCTTATTGGTTCTCTGCCACATTTCATTTTCACTTTTCGCTCAATATTGCTACATATTAATGACCAGGTGATCCAATAAATCGTAATTGGCATATACAGTATCAGCTGGTGCCCTGGCAAATACTTGTAAATTATATGGTAGACGTCAGATATACATGTAAAATGTTGTGTCATTCACTGAGAGGCAGGGAGAGTTGGGGGAGGGGCACTTATGAACAGGGAGAGTTGGGGGAGGGACACCTATGAAAAGAGAGGGTTGGGGGAGGGGCACTTATGAACAGGGAGGGTTGGGGGAGGGGCACTTATGAACAGGGAGGGTTGGGGGAGGGGCACTTGTGAACAGGGAGGGTTGGGGGAGGGGCACTTATGAACAGGGAGGGTTGGGGGAGGGGCACTTGTGAACAGGGAGGGTTGGGGGAGGGGCACTTGTGAACAGGGAGGGTTGGGGGAGGGGCACTTATGAACAGGGAGGGTTAGGGGAGGGGCATTTATGAACAGGGAGGGGTGGGGGGGGCACTTGTGAACAGCGAGGGTTGGGGGAGGGGCACTTGTGAACAGGGAGGGTTGGGGGAGGGGCACTTGTGAACAGGGAGGGTTGGGGGAGGGGCACTTATGAACAGGGAGGGTTGGGGGAGGGGCACTTGTGAACAGGGAGGGTTGGGGGAGGGGCACCTATGATCAGGAAGGGTGGG
The DNA here is from genome assembly GCA_013339895.1 of Ephydatia muelleri. NCBI lineage: Eukaryota > Metazoa > Porifera > Demospongiae > Spongillida > Spongillidae > Ephydatia > Ephydatia muelleri. Next base: position 779,389 of record JABACO010000006.1, read on the forward strand.
AGAAGGGCACCTATGAACAGGGAGGGTTGGGGGAGGGGCACCTATGAACAGGGAGGGTTGGGGGAGGGGCACCTATGAACAGGGAGGGTTGGGGGAGGGGCACCTATGAACAGGGAGGGTTGGGGGAGGGGCACCTATGAACAGGGAGGGTTGGGGGAGGGGCACATGTGAACAGGTTTGTTTTGGTGTCTAAACAATGTTTGTGTTTTTTAGATGCACACAAGTGAGAGGACATATACGGAGCGTTCTCTGATGTTGGTGATAGCTTTGCTGTGTGGAGCCGTGCAAGGTACCTCTTTGAACTCTAATACAGCCACATGAAAATTACGCTGAATTAATTGTTCCCTGCGCCTGTACTACACACACATGGCACCCAATTAAAAAGGACCATCGGGATGGGTGGACCAACTGATGTGATATTTATAAAGTGGCACTCATGTATCGACGTAACTGTTGGTGCACTTATTATGTTATGGAGTGGTGTGTACATGTGGCCTGAAATGTTGCCATCTTGCTAAGCATAAAAATATTGATTGAGTTGCAATATTGTTTGCATTTCTAACATATATATCCTCAGGCACCTGCCCACAGTTCTCCCTCACCTCCCCACCAACGGGCGCCTATTCATGTCCTGGAAGTATCATTACCTACACCTGTGTCCTTAGCTCAAGTACTCTTGGTGTGAGTACAGCCTGGAGTGGATCAGCCTTCCAATGTCTTCCTACAAACCAGATAGGACTCCTACAGAGGCTATCTGGAGTAGTTCAGCCGTTCACCCCAGTACCATGTGGCAGTCTCTCTGCTGTGACAACCAATGTTACCAATGTTACCTCAACATGCTACACATCTGTCCTCACCATTCCTGCTGTTCAGGCTCTGAATGGAGCCACTGTTGTGTGTTATAATGGTAACACTGGAGCTGTTGTGGGAAATGATATACTGAGGATAATGAGTGAGTTGTAGATTATGTATGATTGATCCCACCAACAATGTACCCCTCCTCCATTCCCCCAGCCTCCCCTGGTCCTGTTGGGAACATGACAGTAACCAGTACATCTGTGGACCAGCTGACAGTGACCTGGACCCCTCCCACTACTGGTGGTGTTCCTACCAGCTACAATGTCACTATCAATGACAGTAGTAGTCCTGTGGTCATAGCTGATAATGGATCACCAGTGTACACCCACACCTTCACTGGACTGGTCAGTGACACACTCTACACTGTCTCTATGGTGGCCATCAACTGTGCTGGCTCCAGTAATGGGACTTCACTCACCAAGTGGACATGTAAGTCTCTCATTCTGTACTTATACACACACACACACACACACACACACACACACACACACACACACACACACACACACACACACACACACACACACACACACACACACACATGCACACACACACATGCACACACACACATGCACACACACATGCACACACATGCACACACGCACACACACATGCACACACACACAGATGCACATGCACACACACACATGCACACACACACATGCACACACACACATGCACACACACACATGCACACACACACATGCACACACACACACATGCACACACACACACATGCACACACACACACACATACGTATAATCTATTTTATGTGTCGACACAAGTTGTGTAGAACGAGGCTAGGTTAGGTTTCACCAGTGGGGTTAGGTTTCAGTCTATAGGACTATGTTATGCTTCAGACACCATATTATGTGTGTTTGTGTGTGTAGTGTGGGTGCGTGTGTGTGGTGTCTAAAGCATACATAATTGTGCAGATTGTGTAGTTGCTATGGTTACTGTGTTATGTCCTCACACCATAGCCATGTCACATGTCATGTTCTACCATACATCACAGTAGCAGGTGACCTATAAATATACACACATACACATGCACACGCACACATCACAATCACAGTGGCACTACCACCTGATAACACTACCATCAAGACTGTGTCTGTCTTTAACCCCAACAACACTCTTCGTCACCTTGAGATAACATGGACGCCAGTGGTAAGGGATCTTATGGTGTGTCCCCATCATCTCCCTCCTCCCCTCTCCAGGGAGGTGCTGTGACCATATATGGAGTGTACCTGGGTGGTGGTATCCATGGCAACACAAGCTGTACCACACCACAATGCTTCTATGTTGTACCAGTGTCTGTGGCTTCCATCAGTTATGTCATCTCTGTGGCATCAGTGAATAAGGATGGAGATGTGGGTCCTAAGAGCAACACTACCATATATGGTAAGTGGGTAAGAACAGCCTGCATGTGGCATTAAACATTTTCTTGGAAAAACTAATTTGATTATGAAAATATAAATCACATTACCTGTGCATCAATGAATGTGCTTGATTACCCTTATTGCTGGTTAGTCAGTGTCAGAGGCTTCATTCTCCACTTATAAATATTATATGCTAAGTATCGGGTTGCAGCAGAGAATGGGTAAAAACCAGAGCTCTCACTGTTGTTATGCAATGATCTCATAGTGTACCAAGTGTAACAGGTGCTAAGGTACCACTGACAACAAACAATCCACCAGCTGTAAATGTTTCATTAGCCATCTTTGATGTTGTACCTCTCTGCTGCTTGTGCAATTGTTCTTTTATCTCTCTGTTTTGTACACAATGCCTCTAATTAACGCCCGTGTATGACTAGAACTCTTTCTTTCTGCCCTCTGTATTTAGGTATTGAAACAAGCAACCAAATCATCAACTATGTTACAAAAATGACATATGTTTCCATGGCAACCATTGGTTGCTCATTCTTGAACAACCAGTCCTTCTACTGTATGGTGTGCTGCAGTACTGATCCCTCTGTTCCTCCTGACTCAAGTGTGTACAACATCTCCACTACCAGAGGCACAGAGGTGACTGTCTCCCTACAAGGCCTCACCAGTGGTCAGATGTACTACTGCAAGGCAGCAGCTACCAACACTAACTCTAATAACTGTGCTGGTCCAGTGGTTGGAGGTGTGAAGGTGTTCTTCAGTTTCATACCAGGTATCTTGGTTTGCAATAACCATGCTGTTATTTTCATTGCCAGATTTGATTGGACTGCAATATGTTGCAGTTTAATTTGTAGATCTGATCGTGTGTTTGATGTGCTCCTATTCTGGTTCCCACCATCCCCCCCCCCCCCCCCCCCCCCCCGGGGTACAGGTCCCTCAATGACCCCACCCACCCCATCAGCTAATGGAGGATCTGTCAGCTCTCTCATTATTGGTGTTGGTGTTGTCATCATCATCTCCATCATCGTCATCATATTGATTGCAATATATATGACGAGGATTACAGGAAAAGGTTAATCTTGTGAGATGCCATTAAATGTACATATTTTATTTACGCACTCATGCACTTTACTCACATCAACACCTTATCTCACTCATACATTACCAGCTACTATCACAGCTATGTGCACATTACAGTCTACGGTACCACCTCCTCCAAGGTAAGGCCTTTCCGTGTGCATCATCACTCCGCAATCACGTGATGCACTAACGAATCGCACCTCTTGTACAGCACAACAGATAAGAAAGATGATCTACCCGATAAAGAACAATCCTTTTAATGCATTACGTGTATTCGCATCGCTTATTGTTCAATGTGGTTATCGAACATGTCAATTAATACACGGGTAACGCCTTTCTTGTAGCACGCTCCAGAACTCTGTGGGGCTAACGGAAAGATCATTCCAAGATGAGGTGGTTTCCAGAGAGGCGGGTCAGAGCTACTGTAGTCCAGGTGGAGGCTATGAAGATATAGCTGAATGTAGGAAAACCAGAACTGAGCGACATCCAGTACCTGCCATTGTGTTAGGAACTATTGTGCAACAAAAAAAGTGTACATACTCGGTGCCATCAAAGAAGGCGAGTCTGCTCCCCACCGTGCGTGTGCGTGTGTTTTGAAAACGTTCAATTGGGAATAAATACACTATACAGCACACACACACACACACAACTTGTGCCTAGGCATAAATCCTATTATCTGCGATAAAACCCCATTCACACATGTATGAAATGTGTTTGCAAATCTTCGTCTCTTCACAAATCTAATACAAGCTTGAATTGGTGAGAGTAATTAATAATGTTTCTTACCAATTCGCTGATACACCATGGGAATAGACTAATGATGGACTGTGTACGTGTAGCTTACATGCCAGTTAATTAATGAATTTCTTCCAGCAAACAAAAATCACTCTTCTGCCACCACCAAAGGGGGGTGGTGCCCCTGGAGAGAAGTGTGCACCAATTGGAGGTTATGACGACATAGAGGTGGTGAGGGCAGTGAAGATAGGAGGTGTGGCCTCAGGGGACAGAATGGAACCATCAGCTGTAGCAACCAATACACAACAAGCAACATATGCTATCCCTGATCAAACAAAGAAGGCAAGTGGGTGTGGACTGCTGTTACCATGGTTACTTTGGATTTGTGTTTCTGAGGTACCAGTGTAGACTAGTGTAGTCTAGATACAGTGTAGTGTGGTCTAGATACAGTGTAGTGTGGTCTAGATACAGTGTAGTGTGGTTTAGATACAGTGTGGGTCTAGATACAGTGTAGTGTGTGAGGTTTTTAAAATACTTACATTTAAATATGGTTTAGTTACTGTGCACCAGAACTGAACTTGCATGCATCTTTAGCTTTGGGCAGGAACAGGTAAGGTCTAGTTTCTTCTGCAATGTTCTAACCGTCACATTTTGGGACTCTAGGTTGAGGGGAGGGGCCACAAGTTTTTAACATCCTGAGTGTCATTCCTCACCTGGGTACTCCTGTACACTCAGGTGTACAAAGCAGATTAATGCCATTTTGTTACTGTGCACCAGAACTTGAAGTCCAACATTTGTCATACATTTACAGCTGTGGTCTAAAATAGCTAAGGTCTAGGTCCTTCTACAAACTTCTAACCAAGTTTCCCAAGTAAAGTCCTCTGAGGTGTTCCAGGTCTAGCTATGGTACACTAGGCAGCTGGTTAGAAGTTTGTAGAAGGAAATAAACCTTACCTGTTTCAGCTCATAGCTAAAAATGCATGGCAAACATGTTGTTGGAGTTCAGTTCTGGTACACAGTAGCAAACTTAATGTTTGTACACCCAGGTCCAGAGATATCAGCAACTTACAAGAGGTATAAAATACACACTGTGGCTTATCAAGGTCCATCCTGCATGTGTACACAACAGCAAAGACTTGTCTTTGTGTTGTGAGGAAGTACTTTCTTCCTGTACATGGCTAATGAGGTGTGATTCATTTGGGTTGCCATTCTCTTTAGCAAACATCATCTATACCAAAACTAACATCACAGGAGGGAGGTTCCCCTGGAGAGAAGTGTGCACCAATTGGAGGTTATGAGGACATAGTGGTGGTGAGGGCAGAGAAGCAAGGAGGTGTGGCCTCAGGGGACAGAATGGAACCATCAGCTGTAGCAACCAATACACAACAAGCAACATATGCTATCCCTGATCAAACAAAGAAGGCAAGTGGGTGTGGACTGCTGTTACCATGGTTACTTTGGATTTGTGTTTCTGAGGTCTACATGAGTGGCATGTTTTATTGTTCGTGGTTTTAATATGTGCCAGCAGGTACTAAGCATGGCTGACACTCCACCACCACTACCTGCCCCTCTGAAGGAGGGAGATGATGGACTGCCAGTGGCCATCTATGCTCTGTGCGGACCTGCCACTGATGATAGGGATGTGAGCATAGCAATTGGGTGTGGCTATCTTCATGAACTGACCACTTCATTTGAGGTAGGAGGTGTGCTCTTAATAGAGTTAAAAATCAGATGGAATGCTGATGTGTCTTCTGAGTTGCAAATGGGTGGGTGTGGCTATAGTCCAGACACCACACACATGACCAGGGATACTAGCTTGAATGGTTCCATAGCTTGGCCTGTAGCTTCTATGGCAGATATGTAGCAATAGGTGTGTCCACCCAGCCTAGCTCCACTTCCTTCCTCCACCTCAATAACCCTGGCTCTGCTGTTTTGGAGTGCTTTAATATGTGTGTGTGTGTGTGTGTGTGTGTGTGTGTGTGTGTGTGTGTGTGTGTATGTACATGTATGTGTGTGTGCGTGTGTGTGTGTGCGTGCGTGCGTGTGTGTGTGTGTGTGGGTGTGTGTGTGTGTGTATGGAGCAGGTGAGAGAACAGTAGTTCAACATCTGGTGTGTATCAAATAAGGTACCATGCTCATCCTTGCATGTGAATGGTTGTGTGTTTCTGTGTTTGCATAAATTCCTTACCTATTTAAATTCAAAGCATGTGTTTAGATATTCCTAAACCTGTGCAAGGAAACAATCACTTCAAATTCAGTGTGTTCAGAGTGGTCCTGTCGCTATTGATTTGTTCTGTTCGTTAATTTTAACCTGTTCCGTTATGGAGATAATTTAGTGCATATTTTCCGGTCATTCCAGCCAATAATTTTGACAAACGGCTTCCAATTCAATGTATGGAACAAATCAAGTGGGAAAATGTGCTATTACTTTACACACACAGGGGTTAAACTACAAATTTAAGAATGGAAGATATCAATAGCAACAGGACCCTCTATGTACACACCGAATTTGAAGTGATTTGAACACTCCAACTTGAAGATGTGGCAGCTCTAAACCTCAGGGGTATTGTCAATACTGTGCTTGTGCAAGACATTTCTTACACTTAGAGCAATGGTGTGGTATGAAGTGGGACATCGATAGCATAAGCTTTGTGGAGAGCACAAGGGGAGGGGGAGGAGGGTACAAGGGGAGGGAGAGGAGGGTACAAGGGGAGGGAGGGAGGGGTACAGGGGAGGGGGAGCGAGGGTAAAGTGGAGGGGGAAGGAGGAGGGCGGACATCGATAGCGCAAACATGTGGACGATTATAGCGATTTGCATTGGATGCTTGCGTTTACTAAGGTGTCAAATCTTGTGGAACGTTAAAAATGTAAATGGTGCTATGGTGATGATCACTTGTGATGTGTTCAATGTTAACCAGCTGCCATTGTTATTACGTCAGCTTGTCCTTGATGATGGGTTTTTTTAAAATGTAGGGAACCTATGACCACAACCCCACAGGATTGTATAGTGATGGTGGAATGTTACCAATCTCTGTGCTGTCCCATCCCTTTCAAAGGTAACAAGGGAAGGGGAGGAGTACAGAGGGGAGGTAATGTACAAGGGCAGGGGAGTACAATGTGGGAGGGGTACCCAAGGAGGGGAGGTTACAAGGAAGAGGGAGGTACAGGAAGGAGTACAAGGGAAGGGGAGGAGGTACAAGGGAAGGGGAGGAGGTACAAGGGAAGGGGAGGAGGTACAAGGGAAGGGAGGAGGTACAAGGGAAGGGAGGAGGTACAAGGGAAGGGGAGGAGGTACAAGGGAAGGGGAGGAGTTACGGAAGGGGGGGAGGTACAAGGGAAGGGGAGGAGGTACAAGGGAAGGGGAGGAGGGTACAAGGAAGGGGAAGGAGGTACAAGGGAAGGGGAGGAGGTACAAGGGAAGGGGAGGAGGTACAAGGGAAGGGGAGGAGGTACAAGGGAAGGGGAGGAGGTACAAGGGAAGGGGAGGAGGTACAAGGGAAGGGGAGGAGGTACAAGGGAAGGGGAGGAGGTACAAGGGAAGGGGGGAGGTACAAGGGAAGGGAGGAGGTACAAGGGAAGGGGAGGAGGTACAAGGGAAGGGGAGGAGGTACAAGGGAAGGGGAGGAGGTACAAGGGAAGGGGAGGTACAAGGAGGAGGTCAGAAGGGAGGAGTACAAGGGAAGGGAGGAGGTACAAGGGAAGGGGAGGAGGTACAAGGGAAGGGGAGGAGGTACAAGGGAAGGGGAGGAGGTACCTCCCCCTCCAGAGAAGAGTGACATTGTATGATCAGGAGATGTTCCTTTGATTTTGAAGGGCCATGTTGAATATGCTTCATCAATAATTATTAACTTTGTTGTTCAACTTCAGTCGTGATTGTTATTAATATTGAATAAAGAATACTCCAATATTGTACACATATGCCATGTTACACTCATACACACACCACACATACACATAAACACACACATACACATAAACACACACACACACACACACACACACATACACACACACACACACACACACACACACACATACACACATGCATGCACACACACACACATGTACACACACACACATGTACACACACACACACACACACACACAGGAACCAGCTACTACTGATCCATACCACACTATACCAAACAGAAGAATGACAAACCAGAGCAAAACATCTGACCATGCACAAAGTAAGTTGGACTGGGCACTAGTTATTGTTGGATTATGGTGATCTGGGCACCAGGTAGTGGTCTGGGTACTAGGTATGGTGGTCTGGGAACTAGGTGATGGGTGGGGTAGTGGGAGTTGGCTCAATTGCAATAAATGCAAATAACCTTTTAACTATTTCATGGGCAAAGGCCAATTATAACGGTATACATGTTGTGCAAAAGAAAAAGTGTTGTGTGTTGCAGGAAAATGTAGTTTTCAAACAACTTACACTATATGACCAAGAAACAAGTGATCAATATGTTGTTGATTACAAAGTGTTAACTGTTTAGATAAACAGAGTGGCTTTAGTATAACACCTGCGGCACAATATTCCTCTCTTGCCCGTGAGAGAGTTAAAACAATGATGCAGCCATTTATTATATTTTGCCATCTTTCAGTCACTGAAGGTTTGTGAACAACTTGGATGGACTTTCATTTTCAACTTCATCACTTAATTTCTTAGCTGCATAGCATGTGTAGTGTGTGTGTGTTGAGCTAACCAATGTACATGTAGATTTTTGTGTATTGGTTTTTGTGTTATGAGGTGAGAATGTGTTGAAACCAAACCACATTGTAAAGGTGGGTGGGGAGGGGTGTGGCTTTGGTCATTTAATTATCGCTTTATGTTACTAGAGCATCATATAAAATGTAAACAACACTAATGACTGGCCTGGGGAAGAGGATGCAGGTATCCATGGAGATGATCCTACATGTCAAACACAAACAATGATAAGACATCTGTACGACATCATTGCTACTTCATGACCCGCTACTGACCCATGTTGATGATCATATGACAATGTATTTTAAGACATCATGTGATCCATATGCCCATGATGTAATGCCCTTAGTTACCGGCTAGGGACAGTACTGTGTGTGTGTTGTGTGTACCACATACCACACACACACACACACACACACACCACACACCACACACACAACACACACACACAAACACACACACACAGACACACACACAGGGGCAGTGTAGCCTCATCGTAGAAGCTGGCAAGTTGGCCCATGTGTTGGCTTAGACTAAGATGTGGAGTTACCATGGGGATGTGGAGTTACCATGGGGATGTGGAGTTACCATGGGGATGTGGAGTTACCATGGGGATGTAGACAGCTGGTCTTTCACATCAGCTGCACAATATCCCCAGCAGTTATAAAATTGGATAAAATATGTTTTACCTTTTCACAAAGCTTTTTTGGCTGCAACAATATCCAAAGGAGTTGTAGAGCATCTTAAGGAGAATAGCCTCCATGAAATGTTGAGCTTTGGTAAGCAATGGTAGTGCTTTTCTCTCGTGTGAAGATACACATTTAAAACATACACAACAGCTCATTATGCATTTAAAAAATGAGTTGTTGCGTATCTTCACACGAGGAGAAAAGCACTACCATTGCTTACCAAAGCTCAACGTTCTATTCTCCTTTTAAGATGCTCTACAACTCCTTTGGATATTGTCGCAGCCAAAAAAGCAGTGTCTTTAATCTGAGAAAAGGTAAAACATATTTTATTTAGAATTTTGATCGTGTTTGGAAATGGTATTTCCTTAAAGGGGAACTCAAAAGTTGTAATTCCATAACACTGGCTTACACTATAATTGCTGACAAAGCTAGTTAGTTGAGGTCTGCATCCTTTTGGTCTTGATGTTTGGCTATACTCTAGAGTAGAAGCCCTGATCATGTTTGGAACTAAGTTGTAACCATAGATGACTCAAGATGTCCACATAGTAATTCTCTTATCCTCTGTCCTCTGTAGATCTATTGCAATAGCCAAATATATTACGAAGGGTACATTATATGCTTTAAGTCACAACAATAAATGAAATTCAAACTCTTTACGTAATAGATCTGAATGATATGGCTGATACAACTACATAAATACAGGTATAACAAAACAAAATGGAATGAATACGGATATGAATAAAATCATGATGATTCTGCTGCGTATCTTGAGTCTGGGGACGAGACAAGGCTGTTGCATAATTATACTGTTCTCTATGCTTTGTTTGCTTCGAATTGATTTGTATTCGCTGCTGTAATTGTATAGAAAAAATGTTTCTACTCCACATGGCAGCTCAGTCTACGCTATGGTGGCCTTGGCTTGCGGTCTCTTTCTCACCATTCAAGTGCAGCATTTATTGCTTCTGTGTGCTCCTCTGGCTTTGGTGACAGAGATAATCAATATCTTGTTCAGGCAATTAATCTTTTTAACAGCCAGGTCCTTTCATCTGATGCCGTTTCTGTAGAATCTGTTCTGTCCTCTCCTATCAAACAGAGAACTTTGTCCCAAAAACTAGATAATCGTTTGTTCTAGACATTGTTAGTGTCTTCTTCAGTTGCTAACAAGGCCCGTATTTTTTCTGAGTCAGCCCCTCACTCTGCATCCTGGTTGTCTGTGGTACCATCCACTGCACTTGGCCTCCACTTGGAACCTAATGAGTTCTTGGTAGCCTTAAAATGGTGGCTTGGCCATGATTTGTCCAGGGGTTCATTATGCCCACTATGCCCAGACACTGCACTAGACCCTCTAGGCCCAGTGACCTGCAGGCAGGGTGGTGACGTAGTGATGCACCATAATCGGTTGCTAGACGTAATTGCTGACCTTTGCCGCAGTGCTCGTCTGGGAGTTAAGGTAGAGGTGGTAGCCGATTAACACCAGATCTTAGGCAATCTCGCCCAGTTGATTTTTTGGTAGCGGACTGGGAGAGAGGAAGACCAGCTGCTTGGGATGTCACTGTTACCTCACCACTCACCCCTGCTGTGCTGAATGAGGCTGGAATGACTGCAGGTGCTGCAGCTGCTGCTAGCGAGCAGCGCAAGCACATTGCCAATGATCCTAAGTGCCAGGAACTAGGTTGGGTGTGTGTTCCTCTTGCTGTCGAGACGTATGGCAACTGGGGCAGAGAAGCACACACCACTTTTACCCGTCTGGCCACTCGGCTTGCCATCTGTGCTTCTCTGCCGAAAAGTAAGGTCACTGCTGATCTTTTTGGCAGACTTAGTCGGTGTTAACTCGTAGCATAGCAAGAGCTATTTTGACGACAAGTCTGCCCCAATCATTTGAGTAGACTATGTCTGAAACATGAGTTAGAGTTAGGTACTTTTGTAGTAGTCTGTTTAATAAGTAATTATTTGTATGTACTATTGTGTTGTGTATTATTATTGTATCATGAGTGTATTGATATTATAATTTATATGAAATCTTAAAACTTATTATTAATTATTAATTCAAAATAAAGGAGGATGAGTCCGTACCGTGATCCTGGGGGACCTCACATTTGTACCTTGTGCGGCGAATGACTTGATACGTGCATACTTGCTAAGATAGATGTTCCAAATATGAGAAAATTGTTTTGGTATAGTTTTTATTTCGACCAATCAGAATACGACACGCTGACCATACTTACGTCACAAAGGCCCTGTTTGGAGCCAAATAAACATCTTTTGACCAAACGGTTGACAATAAGCGACGGAAAAGGAAAAGTGTACAATAACGAGATGGTAACTGAATGGATTTAAACAAAAAAGTTTAGGAGTTGACATTAAGCGGCTTGTACTGCATGTAGTATCTGTTCCATGCTTCTATGTCACTTTCAAAAGACCATTGTCAGTGTGCCATTAGAGTAGGCATCAGTGCTGTTACGAGATGTTATATCCAACGCGCTACTCTCCGAACACACCACAAAGCACACTTGTGATGAACAATAGGCCCTTGTCGGTCTAAACAAAACCACAAGTATTTACGTTGCATGGCTTGATGCCTCTTTGAAAGCATGTGACTTAATGTGTTATTCCACGTGCACTTATAAAATGGAATATCCTTTTACCACTGACACCAGAGTGGCATACTGCATCAGCAATCCTATCAGCCTGCTGGATATGAGACTGCTTGGGAATGGTATTCACAAACAATAAAATCAGGGCATAGCCTTTTCCATTACACTTCACCCAAGGAGCTAGGAGTTATGCATGTCTCCACGATAAGATCCTGCACGTGCATCAGTTGCACCATCCTACCACTACTACCATCCTACCACTACTGCACCTTATCAGATGGTATAGTTGTCATTCCATTCATAGAGAGAAATTATATATGCTTATGGAACAGCAGAATATGTCATATTTTGCACTTCTTGTTAAAAATAACAATCAGTGTTTGTACACAATTTCATTATGTTCAAAGAAATTACACTTATAAAAAACAAAAACAAAAAAAACAAACAAACCTTAACTGTAACTGGGGTTTAGCATCTTGACCATGATTGGTCATGCTGTTTCAATTCCACTTCATAATCTTTGTGAATAGCATTTTAACTGATGCAACATGAAACGATTAGAATTTATACAATCGCCATTCTTAATCCCCTTCCCTCTCCCAGCCTCCTCCCCAGTCTCTCCTCCCCTCCTCCCCAGCCTCCCTGGTCTTGCTAGAACATGACAGTAACCCGTCCATCTGTGGACCAGCTGACAGTGACCTGGACCCCTCCTACTACTGGTGGTGTTCCTACCAGCACATAGCAACACACACATACACACACACACATACACACACACATGCACACACACACACAACACAATCCACAGTGGCACTACCACCTGATAATACTACCATCAAGGCTGTGTCTGTCTTTAACCCCAACAACACTCTTCGTCACCTTGAGATAACATGGACGCCAGTGGTAAGGGATCTTATGGTGTGTCCCCATCATCTCCCTCCTCCCCTCTCCAGGGAGGTGCTGTGACCATATGTACTTGGGTAGTCACCAAAACTGGTTAGGGGTGTGGAACATCGTCTGGCGAGCGCAGGCACGTGATTCATCTGATTAGATTATGGCATCTGCACTCTTGCCTTTCGTATTGTTATCCGTCTATGGGGGATTCGGAATAAAAGCAGGTATGTATGTTTCTTTATTGCGCTATTGGATCCATATTACTACTGAATGATCTAGCTACCGTTTAATTTGTGCTACTGTCATTTAAAGTAGGCGCGCCTGCTTAAAGACTAGCTATATAGAAAGAGAAAGGTAGTAGTGGTGAAAGAGAGAAAGAGAGAGGCGTGTGTATATGTCCGTGTGACCTATGTGGGTGTGACACAGTGTGGAATAGGCAACAGCAGCGTACTGAGATGTTTCTTTACAGACACGCTTCTGTTACGGGGATGTAATTGCAGAACCGTTACAGTATGACGATGGTGAAACATGGGTTCGGGTTTATATAAGTATCAACTGAGTACTACTGAGTAGCCACTGAACTCTAAGTAGTATAAATTAGCCCAATCTTGCAACGTACTATCTTAATCCTCCAGTCGTCCACATATACGTATGAACTGTTCTTAATGTCTAATGTCCTGGACATCACCCCGGGGGTACATTTGTACACCTGGGTGTACAGCTGTACATTCTGAATAATGCCACTTTTTATTGTGCACTAGAAATGAAATCCAACATCACATGTATGTAGTATGTTCTAGTTCCTTCTAACCAAGTTTCCAAAGCGAGGTCCTCTGAGGCATATGCCAGGTATACGCTAGGTGCAACTGGAGGAGCTTCACTTTGGCAAACTGGTTAGAAGTTTGTAGAAGGAGCTAGATCTTACCTATTTCCTAAACATACATGTGATGTTGGATTAGCATTATTCTGAAGGTTGTACACCTGGGTACAGTACAAACTTACCCCCGGGATGACGCCCTGGACATTAGACATTAAATGAGGATAATTTTCAAGTTCTAAAAGAATGAGATTTTAATATCATAGATTGAAATTACAGATATAAATCATTAAAGCTGGCAAAACTGGGAAAACTGGTTTTACATTTAAATGGGAAGTGAGATAGCAGGTGGTGGGTAAGAAAAAAGCTAAGATGTGTGTCAAAATGAAGGTGCTTTTAAGGCTTACAGCTGAGCTGAATAAATTGATGCTCCTTTTGCAAATCAATTATAGCATGATTTCCTAAATGAGTGCTAGCAATTGGGCTCGTTTGCAAAAGATGCAGTGTGCCCTCAGAGTGGCTCAAAGGAGTGCTCTTAGCTTTGACCACATTGGACAAAGACAGCAGTATTAGTACCTTCACATCCTGTTGTGGAGGTTATGACGAGCTGTTAGAGCTAAATTTGTGTCGCTATAAATGTATTAGATGACACAAAATTGGAAGTTGAATTATCCGATCACACCAATTGGATGCAAGACCATCTTAACACCGCATTCATGATGAAGTTTACAAATGTTGAGGCTAACAGTGATTAATTCCTTCAAGTTGAAGCGCTTCGGACTGGATGTGCAAGAATTTCAGGCATTGTGCTACATGGCTTGAGTTATAGATCGTTTGCCAAAATACATGATGCTTGCGGAAGTTAGTAGGTATGGGTACTTAAGTTGGTTTGCTAGATTTTCTGATGTGTTCCTATGTTCTTAAAGCATGACACAAGCAATGTATAAATACACTCCATAATTCACATTGTAGACAAGGGACTTCTTTGCTTGTCTGCATGCGCTCACGTTCGTCGATGCTTCACTCTGCCTCTTCCTTATCGTTTGGTCTTCCACCAGCAGCTAGTGCTGCCTGATTGACTGATAGGAGCCACACACTTACCCCACGTTCGGAAGCTAGGCCAAGTGAATTCTTCCTAATATGTATCCTCTTCAAGGCATGCAACCACTTGCCTCTGCTGATACTATTACACAACTTACTACTCCCGATGAACTCTTGTACCTTGGTACTGAACTTTGGATGCATGTTTGCAGACCCAAGCCTGTCCAAGTTGAAATTTGCTTCACATGTTGCATATGATGGAATACCTTCTCCAGCAGAGAATAATGCAGACACATTGGCAACTATAGAGAAATCCCTTGTAGCTAGTACGCTATCCACCACACACATGCCTCTCCAGAAATATATCAGATTTGAAGTGGTATTTGCATTCACTGCATTGTGAGTAAATAGACTTCAATCTTTCTACACTGTAGTTTCATTGCGTCCTCCTCTCTCTTCTTTGTTCAGCTTCATTTTGATACTATCAGAACTATTGATCTGTCCCGGTCAATTGTATCCCTTTAAATAGGCAGCATGTAAGTGCCATGCCACTACTTGCCTCTGCAGTGTGGTACTTGTACATTGCACTAAGAAAAATTATTATAATACAACAATTAGAGCTTGGGGAAAAGAAGCCACTACCATTATCTCCTCTGTAGCCTCTAGACTTGCCACCTCCATGTGCCAGCCAAAGTCCAACGTACTTAATGAGATCTATGGCCGACTGAATCTCCACCTGGTCAGGGCTAATGCTACAGCTATCCTCTCTAGGATAGCTCGTCTACTGTAGAGCTGTACTTTGTATTTAATCAGTGTTGTTTCTGTACATACATGAATAAATACATTTTATCTTTTAATACAACCAGGATTATTATTTTAACAATTATTACATCACAAGATAATGCACACAAAGGAGTACATGAATACAAGTACAATACAACTTAACACACTTTATAATTCTACATTGTCTTTGATGGGTAGGCATCTACCCAGGATGGCCCTTGAGTGATGGGTAGGCATCTACCCAGGATGGCAAGGGTGAAGTTTAGTCTGCCATACATTTCACCCAAGACTTGGCTCTTGTGGTTGGAAGAGGTGGTGGCGATGCAGGATGCGAGGCGGGAGAAGATGGCTCGAGCTTCTTTGCCCCAGTTGCCGTATGTCTCTACAGCAAGTGGGACACAAACCCATCCCAGCTCAGAGCACTTGGGGTCATTGGCTATGTACTTTCGCACCTCTGCCATAAGTGCTGCTGCCCCCACAGACATGCTTGCCTCAGGGAGAATGGAGACAGACAATGGGGATGTTACGGTCACATTGAAGGCTGCATGCCTTCCTCTGTCCCAATCCAATGAAAGTATGTCAGCTGGTCGAGTACGGCTGTGATCAGGTGTGAGACCACTGCCTTTCTCCACCCTCACCACCTGGTGGGCACGATGACAGAATTCCAGCACTAGATCTCTCAGGTGATTGTGACGAGAGACCACATCTCCCCCTCGCTTGCACACGTGGC
>JABACO010000006.1:800709-833474 GCA_013339895.1 Ephydatia muelleri
AGGGTCTACCCGATAAAGAACAATCCTTTTAATGCATTACGTGTATTCGCATCGCTTATTATTCAACGTGGTTATCAAACATGTCAATTAATACACGGGTAACGCCTTTCTTGTAGCACGCTCCAGAACTCTGTGGGGCTAACGGAAAGATCATTCCAAGATGAGGTGGTTTCCAGAGAGGCGGGTCAGAGCTACTGTAGTCCAGGTGGAGGCTATGAAGATATAGCTGGCTGTAGGAAAACTAGAACTGAGCGACATCCAGTACCTGCCATTGTGTCCGAAACTACTGTGCAACAAAAAAAGTGTACATACTCGGTGCCATCAAAGAAGGCGAGTCTGCTCCCCACCGTGCGTATTTGTGCGTGTGTTTTGACGTGTTTTGAAAAAGGTTCAATTGGGAATAAATACACTATACAGCACACACACGCGCACACACACACACACACACACACACACACACACACACACACACACACACACACACACACACACACACACACACACACAACTTGTGCCTGGGCATAAACCCTATTTTCTGCGATAAAACCCCATTCACACATGTATGAAATGTGTTTGCAAATATTCGTCTCTTCACAAATCTAATACAAGCTTGAATTGGTGAGAGTAATTAATAATGTTTCTTTCCAATTCGCTGATACACCATGGGAATAGACTAATGATGGACTGTGTACGTGTGCTAGTTAATTAATGGAGCTATTTGGATTTCTTCCAGCCAACAAAAATCACTCTTCTGCCACCACCGAAGGGGGGAGGTGCCCCTGGAGAGAGGTGTGCACCAATTGGAGGTTATGACGACATAGAGGTGGTGAGGGCAGTGAAGATAGGAGGTGTGGCCTCAGGGGACAGAATGGAACCATCAGCTGTAGCAACCAATACACAACAAGCAACATATGCTATCCCTGATCAAACAAAGAAGGCAAGTGGGTGTGGACTGCTGTTACCATGGTTACTTTGGATTTGTGTTTCTGAGGTACCAGTGTAGACTAGTGTGGTCTAGATACAGTGTAGTGTGGTCTAGATACAGTGTAGTGTGGTCTAGATACAGTGTAGTGTGGTCTAGATACAGTGTAGTGTGTGAGGTTTTTTAAATAATTACATTTAAATATAGTTTTGTTACTGTGACCAGAACTGAACTTGCAGTTTTGGACTGGAACAGGTAAGGTCTAGTTTCTTCTGCAATGTTCTAACCTTTATATTTTGGGACACTGTAGAATTCTGTTACTCTAGGTTGAGGGGAGGGGCCAAAAAATCTCTAACATTCCTGGGGTACGCCTGTACACTCAGGTGTACAAAATTGCAGATTAATGCCATTTTGTTACTGTACACCAGAACTTGAAGTCCAACATTTGTCATGCATTTACAGTTGTGGTCTGTAGGTAAGGTCTAGTTCCTTCTACAAACTTCTAAGTAAAGTCCTCTGATGTGTGCCAGTTCTAGCTACGGTACACTTGGCAGCCTGGTTAGAAGTTTGTAGGAGGAAATAAACCTTACCTGTTTCAGCTCATAGCTAAAAATGCATGGCAAATGTGTTGTTGGATTTCAGTTCTGGTACACAGTAACAAACTGAATGTTTGTACACTCAGGTCCAGAGATATCAGCAACTTATAAGAGGTATAAAATACACACTGTGGCTTCTCAAGGTCCATCCTGCATGTGTACACAGCAGCAAAGACTTGTCTGTGTGTTGTGGGGAAGTGTTTCCTTCCTGTACATGTGCTAATGAAGTGTGGTTCATTTGGGTTACCATTCTTATTAGCAAACATCATCTATACCACAACTAACACCAAAGGGGGGAGGTGCCCCTGGAGAGAGGTGTGCACCAATTGGAGGTTATGAAGATATAGTGGTGGTGAGGGCAGTGAAGCTAGGAGGTGTGGCCTCAGGGGACAGAATGGAACCATCAGCTGTAGCAACCAATACACAACAAGCAACATATGCTATCCCTGATCGAACAAAGAAGGCAAGTGGGTGTGGACTGCTGTTACCATGGTTACTTTGGATTTGTGTTTCTGAGGTCGACATGAGTGGCATGTTTGTTGTTCATGTTTTTAATATGTGCCAGCAGGTACTAAGCATGACTGACACTCCACCACCACTACCTGCCCCTCTGAAGGAGGGAGATGATGGACCACCACCATTACCTGCCCCTCTGAAGGAGGGAGATGGACCACCACCACTACCTGCCCCTCTGAAGGAGGGAGATGATGGACTGCCAGTGGCCATCTATGCTCTGTGTGGACCTGCCACTGATGATAGGGATGTGAGCATGGCAATTGGGTGTGGCTATCTTCATGGACTGACCACTTCATTTGAGGTAGGTGTGCTCTTAATAGAGTTAAAAACCAGATGGAATGCTGATGTGTTGCATATGGGTGGGTGTGGCTATAGTCCAAACACCACACACATGACCAGGGATACTAGCTTGAATAGTTCCACAGCTTGGCCTGTAGCTTCTATGGCAGATATGTAGCAATAGGTGTGTCCACCCAGCCTAGCTCCACTTCCTTCCTCCACCTCAATAACCCTGGCTCTGCTGTTGGAGTGCTTTAATGTGTGTGTGTGTGTGTGTGTGTGTGTGTGTGTGTGTGTGTGTGTGTGTGTGTGTGTGTGTGTGTGTGTGTTTGTGTGTGTGTGTTTGTGTGTGTGTGTGTGTATACGTGCGTGTAAGTGCATGTGTATTTGTGTGAGTATGTGTGTGTATGTGTATGTGCGTGTATTAGTGTGTGAGTGATTTTTTATTTGTGTATGTGTTGTATGTGCGTGCGTATGTGTGTGTTTGTGTGTGTATTTAGGACTATTAAATTTTTAGACCTTGCTTTTTACACCAGTATTGCCTTCAAATCCTATATACCACCAACTTCTCATAGAGAATGTTTTTAGTCACTTGTTTAATTGATACTCATATCGCGCACCTCTGAATGGTTCGTACCCCTCCTCCCCCCTCCACCCTCCACCCCCTCTCCCTTTCCATGATCATGGAGGGCACTCTTCCAGCCAATTCTGAAGCTATCGGCACAATTTTCATTGTTTAAAAGTGTTCCTGTCCCGAGTTATGTGTGGTCAAGGAGGAGGAGGATAATTCCGGGACTGGGGATGAGGACGAGCCGTACCCTTTTGTTCTCTACAACCATGTGGCTTTGACACATAAAACAACGATGCAACTGCTCATTTTTGTCTTCTTGTTTGATTTAAACAACAAGCTAAACGATCTGATCGTCGGGTTAGAAGCAAGTCGCATGTTCTTAATGACTTCATAGTCAGGTTCAAATCGGACTCTATGGAAGTTTCAAAACTTCTGATTAGTTCAACATCTGGTGTGTACACCATCAAATAAGGGGGCCTTAGGCAATGTATCCAAAGCCTTGACAAGGTGGTACCATGCTTATCCTTACATGTGAATGGTTGTGTGTTTCTGTGTTTGCATAAGTTCCTTACCTTTTAAATTCAAAGTATGTGTTTTGATATTCCTCAACTTGTGCAAGGAAGCTCAATTCTTGATCTCAGAAGAAGAAAATAATTTCCCAAAGGCAGCATCCTGTGACAGAGGTGTGGAGTTCCCATGGTGATGTAGGACAGCTGTTATTCTTATCAGTGATCACATGATCTGCTTCGTAACTTGTACATACCTTGTCAAAGCCAATGGTTGCCATGGTATTTACATGTAGGACAATGATGCCCATTGTGACATTAGGACACTGAGTTGCCATGACATTAGGACACACCCACCTGGAGACCTTATAATGTCAGTAGCTAGCTAGGAGTGCTGATAAAATGGCCCCCCCTCCCCTTCCATTCTTGCCCAAAGCAGTGATGGAGTTTATATAGTGTGAGATGGAACGTTCCGCGATATTTTGACCTTGTGAATTTACAAATGTAGCATGTAATTCATATCGCTATATCTTCCAAACACTGAACTGTGAAACTATAAATATATAGTGGTGTCTTGTACAAGCACAGTGCCAACATTATGAGGTCCGATACCCCATGGGTTCAGGTAAGTGTGTTCAAATCACTTCAAATTTGGCATGAATGTAGAGGGGTGGGTCCTGTTGCTAATGTAGAGGGGTGGGTCCTGTTGCTAATGTAGAGGGGTGGGTCCTGTTGCTAATGTAGAGGGATGGGTCCTGTTTCTAATGTAGAGGGGTGGGTCCTGTTGCTAATGTAGAGGGGGTGGGTCCTGTTGCTAATGTAGAGGGGTGGGTCCTGTTGCTAATGTAGAGGGGTGGGTCCTGTTGCTAATGTAGAGGGGTGGGTCCTGTTGCTAATGTAGAGGGATGGGTCCTGTTGCTAATGTAGAGGGGTGGGTCCTGTTGCTAATGTAGAGGGGTGGGTCCTGTTGCTAATGTAGAGGGGTGGGTCCTGTTGCTAATGTAGAGGGGTGGGTCCTGTTGCTAATGTAGAGGGGTGGATCCTGTTGCTAATGTAGAGGGGGTGGGTCCTGTTGCTAATGTAGAGGGGGTGGGTCCTGTTGCTAATGTAGAGGGATGGGTCCTGTTGCTAATGTAGAGGGATGGGTCCTGTTGCTAATGTAGAGGGGGTGGGTCCTGTTGCTAATGTAGAGGGGTGGGGCCTGTTGCTAATGTAGAGGGGGTGGGTCCCTGTTGCTAATGATTACCATTTCTGTTACGGAGATACACTGTGGCAAATTAGTTCATAATTTCTCGGTCGTTTTGAGCCAATAATTTAGGCAACAGGACCCACCCCTTTACGTACACACTAATTTGAAGTCCCACTTGAAGATGTGGCAGTTTGAAACCCCAGGGCTATCGGACCTCGAAATGTTGGCACTGTGTTTGTACAAGAGACCACAGTATATTTCACGTTGAGCAATGGTGTGGTATAAAGCGTTGAAAATAGGACATCAATAGCATAAGCTTGGAGGGTAACAAAGGGGAGGGGAGGAGGGTACAAGGGAGGGGAGGAGGGTACAAGGGAAGGGAAGGAGGGTACAAGGGGAGGGGAGGAGGGTACAAGGCCGAGGGGAGGAGGGTACAAGGCGAGGGGAGGAGGGTACAAGGGGAGGGGAGGAGGGTACAAGGGGAGGGGAGGAGGGTACAAGGGGAGGGAGGAGGGTACAAGGGGAGGGGGAGGAGGTATGAGGAGGTACCTCCCCTCCAGACAAGAGTGACATATGATCAGGAGATGCACACATAACACTCAAAGCCACCTTTTTGATTTTGAAGGGCCTGAATTTCATGTTGATTTGGTCCAATTTGTTTCACCACTAATTAATGTCAGATTAATTCCATTGTTCAACTTCAGTCGTGATTAATATTGAATAAAGAATACTCCAATATGCCATGTTACATGTGTACACACACCACACACCACACACACACACACACACACACACACACACACACACACACACACACACACACACACACACATAGGAACCAGCTACTACTGATCCATACCACACCATACCAAACAGAAGAATGACAAACCAGAGCAAAACATCTGACCATGCACAAAGTAAGTAGGACTGGGCACTAGGTATGGTTGGATTATGGTGATCTGGGCACTAGGTAGTGGTCTGGGTACTAGGTATGGTGGTCTGGGAACTAGGTGATGGGTGGGGTAGTGGGAATAGCAGCATTGATGCAGCCATTTATTATATTTTGTCATCTTTCAGTCACTGAAGGTTTGTGAACAACTTGGATGGACTTTCATTTTCAACTTCATCACTTAATTTCCTAGCTGCATAGCATGTGTGTCTGTACAGTGTGTGTGTGTGTTGAGCTAACCAATGTACATTTTGTGTATTGATTTATGTGTTGTGAATGTAGAAAACAAACCACATTGTAAAGGTGGGTGGGGAAGTGGGTGTGGCATCTGTTAATTATCACTGTGCAATTAAGAGCATTACATCATTGTAAAAAGGTAAACACAAATGATGGCCTGGGGAGTAGGATGCAGGTGTCTATGGAGATGAGGTTGATGATGATCCTACATTACCAAACAATGATAAGACATCACTGACAAACAATCATCTGTAAGACATCATAACACACAACAGAAGAGCAATCTCCTCTAGCTATCAAGCTGGTTATTCTCCATGACCCACTACTGACTCCATGTTGATGCATCAGTGTATTTTAAGATATCATGTGATCCAAATGCTCATGATGTAATGCCCTTAGTTACAATCCAGGAAGGGTTAAGGTGGCCCCACATCCATCACATCTGGGAGGTAAACATGGAGGATCTCGCAAATAACGTATGGCTAGGCCATCTCAGAACTGCATAGGTGACAGGTCAAAGGGAGTGGATATCATGCTCTTCAAATTGCTCCTCTGTTGATCAGCTAAAGCTAAAGGAATGTAATCTTGTTCCTTATCCAATTTCTCAGTGTGTCCCTATGTTGGAAGCCTTACGTTTGTATATATTTATTTGCAGTTATCAAATGTAAGTCAATAATGTACCAATAAAATTGCTCAACACTATGCTCTTAGTGAGTAAAGTTCAAGACTAGCAGTTGCATCTCTACGTTACGCAGAGCTCTGCTGATATTAGCTGATAGGTATTGTCTGAAAGCACAAGACAAATGCAGCTGTAATTTGGTAATTGATATAACATGCACACTACCTGAAAAATGTTGCTTATTTATTTAGGCTCAACTTAAGCACTGATAGTTTTCAAATGGAAATAAATGGGTCAATCGCAACAGAAGGATCAATTGCTGCTTTCAGATGGACCACCACATCTGCTCATGGAGATCAGGATTTTATTTTATTTTTTCAAGGAGATTAGTCATGTGATGCCGTGTTATGCGACAGTTCATAATGCTGTGCTTTCATAGTGCACCAAAGAACTATGCTTTGGCATGATTGAATCTAACACTATATAAACACGTTCTGTTACACCTTTATGATTTTGAAAGTTCTGAACGTATGTGTCCATCCATTCTCCACTGTGAGTAGCATCCTGATCACTCTGATCTCCATGAGCAGATGTGGTCCATTCTCCACTGTGAGTAGCATCCTGATCACTCTGATCTCCATGAGCAGATGTGGTCCATTCTCCACTGTGAGTAGCATCCTGATCACTCTGATCTCCATGAGCAGATGTGGTCCATTCTCCACTGTGAGTAGCATCCTGATCACTCTGATCTCCATGAGCAGATGTGTCCATCTCCCTGTGAGTAGGCATTCTGATCACTCTGATCTCCATGAGCAGATGTGGTCCATTCTCCACTGTGAGTAGCATCCTGATCACTCTGATCTCCATGAGCAGATGTGGTCCATTCTCCACTGTGAGTAGCATCCTGATCACTCTGATCTCCATGAGCAGATGTGGTCCATTCTCCACTGTGAGTAGCATCCTGATCACTCTGATCTCCATGAGCAGATGTGGTCCATTCTCCACTGTGAGTAGCATCCTGATCACTCTGATCTCCATGAGCAGATGTGGTCCATTCTCCACTGTGAGTAGCATCCTGATCACTCTGATCTCCATGAGCAGATGTGGTCCATTCTCCACTGTGAGTAGCATCCTGATCACTCTGATCTCCATGAGCAGATGTGGTCCATTCTCCACTGTGAGTAGCATCCTGATCACTCTGATCTCCATGAGCAGATGTGGTCCATTCTCCACTGTGAGTAGCATCCTGATCACTCTGATCTCCATGAGCAGATGTGTCCATTCTCCACTGTGAGTAGCATCCTGATCACTCTGATCTCCATGAGCAGATGTGGTCCATTCTCCACTGTGAGTAGCATCCTGATCACTCTGAATCTCCATGAGCAGATGTGGTCCATTCTCCACTGTGAGTAGCATCCTGATCACTCTGATCTCCATGAGCAGATGTGTCCATTCTCCACTGTGAGTAGCATTCTGATCACTCTGATCTCCATGAGCAGATGTGGTCCATTCTCCACTGTGAGTAGCATCCTGATCACTCTGATCTCCATGAGCAGATGTGGTCCATTCTCCACTGTGAGTAGCATCCTGATCACTCTGATCTCCATGAGCAGATGTGGTCCATTCTCCACTGTGAGTAGCATCCTGATCACTCTGATCTCCATGAGCAGATGTGTCCATTCTCCACTGTGAGTAGCATCCTGATCACTCTGATCTCCATGAGCAGATGTGGTCCATTCTCCACTGTGAGTAGCATCCTGATCACTCTGATCTCCATGAGCAGATGTGGTCCATTCTCCACTGTGAGTAGCATCCTGATCACTCTGATCTCCATGAGCAGATGTGTCCATTCTCCACTGTGAGTAGCATTCTGATCACTCTGATCTCCATGAGCAGATGTGGTCCATTCTCCACTGTGAGTAGCATCCTGATCACTCTGATCTCCATGAGCAGATGTGGTCCATTCTCCACTGTGAGTAGCATCCTGATCACTCTGATCTCCATGGGCAGATGTGGTCCATTCTCCACTGTGAGTAGCATCCTGATCACTCTGATCTCCATGAGCAGATGTGGTCCATCTGAAAGCAGCAATTAACCCATTTGTTGTTGAGGTCTGATGGAGCATACTTTGACTCATTTATTGGTGACCATTTGAAAACAAGAATAAAATCCCTCTTTTCCTAACTGCAGGTCTCTAATTGACAAAATACATATATTTTCTCTCTCCTCCTACTTCCAATGATATGATTATGATATCATTAACCCCTTAATTACATCTGTGGGCCACAAAAGAGTGTCTCCAAAGCTCACACATAAGGGGCATCTTATGTTTGGAAGAAATATTAATAGCACTGTCAATTACATCATTGCAATAGATAAGAATAATTGTGCACATGCAGTAAGGCAGCTAATGGCAGGTCTTCATCAGGTGGGCATGAGGCTCTTATTGTGCAATGGTGGGTGTGGATGTGATTGTGGGTCTCCCCATTCAATGGGTCTAGAGGGGGAGGATAAAGAAAAGAAAACGTTCATGCATTCATGCTCCAACTACTCTTGATTGAGCCTCTTCCTCTCCTCCTCCACCTCCTCCTCCTCCTCCCCTCCTCCTCCTCCTCCCTCCTCCTCCTCCCCTCCTCCTCTTCCTCCTCCCCTCCTCCTCTTCCTTCTCCACCTCTTCCTCCTCCTCCTCCTCCTCCTCCTCCTCCTCCTCCCCTCCTCCCCTCCTCCCCCTCCTCCTCCTCCTCCTTCTCCACCTTGTCCTCCTCCTCCTCCTCCTCCTCCTCCTCCTCCTCTTCCTCCTCCTCCCCTCCTCCTCCTCCTTCTCCACCTCTTCCTCCTCCTCCTCCTCTTCCTCCTTCCTCCTCCTCCCCTCCTCCTCCTCTTCCTTCTCCCACCTCTTCCTCCTCCTCCTCCTCCTATTCCTCCTCCTCCCCTCCTCCTCCTCCTTCTCCCCCTCCTCTCCTCCTCCTCCTCCCACCTCTTCCTCCTCCTCCTCCTCCCCTCCTTCTCCCCCTCTTCCTCCTCCTCCTCCTCCTCCTCCTCCTCCTCCTCCTCTTCCTCCTCCTCCCCTCCTCTCTCCTCCTCCTTCTCCACTCTTCCTCCTCCTCCTCCTCCTCCTCCTCCTCTCCTCCTCCTCCCCTCCTCCACCCTCCTTCTCCACCTCCTCCTCCTCCTCCTCCTCCACCTCCTCCTCCTCCTCCTCTCCCTCCTCCTCCTCCTCCTCCTCCCCCTGAGTAGCAGCTCAGTATTGTAGCAAACACAATTCAGAAACTGATCTCTGTCCCTTCAGGCAACTCTACCATGTCATGGTACTAACATACTGTAAGCATCCTGAAAAAAAAAATCAATTATGAATTATAAAGGTCATGCAAAGCAATGATAGAAACCATATGAGGTTTCCAATCGGTGACGGTGAGCAGATATACAGTGGCATAAAGACAACAAGGGTTCATATAAGAATGAATAACTGCCTTTTAAAAGATGGTAAGGGTTTGGCTGTTTTTATTATGTTCATGGTGTTGGACAAATGAGTTAACAGCTGAAAATTTAGTTTTGGGTGAGGGGGTGGTAGCTACTGACAACCTCATTGATGTGGTTTCTTGGAATATCTTTTATGACCAATGATCTGCACATGGGAAACTTAAATATAGATGAATTCTGCAGCACATGGGAAACTTTATCTTAAATACAGATGAATTCTATTTTTGCATCATTTATTACAACAGCAACTGTGTAACAATTGAGATTTACTCAATGCCCATTCGTTGCGCAATAATATTTCATCTTACTTACATGGGTATGCCTTCCTCAAGCAGTATATCAGGCCCCCCAGCTCCAGTCACAAGCACAACCACCACCAACACAGGAGTGCCAATACTACAGCCAATGATAATGTTGGTTGAAGCTAACATTATGTGGCAGCAATGGATTAGTCAAAATCAACCAAAGACTATGACCAAATATGACAGACATCAAATTACTCCAATGCGCATTTCAATGGGCATTTTAGAGTGGAGAGAGTGGAGTGCCCAGTCCATTCCAAACTCCACCTGCTTTTGATATGCAAAGCAACACTTCACCCTCTTTAAATATAAAATGATCAGAATAAAGTTAGTATATTTCTTTATTGGACACACAAAAACAACAGGTATACTGAACCAGGTATGTGTGCGTGCTAGGGTGTGTGTGAGGGGACATCCCCTATTGTCAATTGTACTAGAGCACTATCTCTTTACATCATCACATCAAATGTACACAACACAAATGACTAGCCTGGGGAGGAGGATACAGGTGTCTATGGAGATGAGGTTGATGATGATCCTACATTATCAAACAATGATATGACATCACTGACACAGTAATCTCCACTATAGCTATGTTAGACACATGGGAGAGGTAGTCCTTGCATGTGGGGACCACTAGCCCTTGGTATTCACATTGGACCACTAGTCCTTGGTATTCACATTGGACCACTAGTCCTTGGTATTCACATTGGACCACTAGTCCTTGGTATTCACATTGGACCACTAGCCCTTGGTATTCACATTGGACCACTAGTCCTTGGTATTCACATTGGACCACTAGTCCTTGGTATTCACATTGGACCACTAGTCCTTGGTATTCACATTGGACCACTAGTCCTTGGTATTCACATTGGACCACTAGTCCTTGGTATTCACATTGGAACACTAGCCCTTGGTATTCACATTGGACCACTAGACATTGGACCACTAGTCCTTGGTATTCACATTGGACCACTAGCCCTTGGTATTCACATTGGACCACTAGTCCTTGGTATTCACATTGGACCACTAGTCCTTGGTATTCACATTGGACCACTAGTCCTTGGTATTCACATTGGACCACTAGTCCTTGGTATTCACATTGGACCACTAGTCCTTGGTATTCACATTGGACCACTAGTCCTTGGTATTCACATTGGACCACTAGTCCTTGGTATTCACATTGGACCACTAGTCCTTGGTATTCACATTGGACCACTAGTCCTTGGTATTCACATTGGACCACTAGTCCTTGGTATTCACATTGGACCACTAGTCCTTGGTATTCACATTGGACCACTAGTCCTTGATATTCACATTGGACCACTAGTCCTTGGTATTCACATTGGACCACTAGCCCTTGGTATTCACATTGGACCACTAACCCTTGGTATTCACATTGGACCACTAGTCCTTGGTATTCACATTGGACCACTAGTCCTTGGTATTCACATTGGACCACTAGTCCTTGATATTCACATTGGACCCCTAGTCCTTGGTATTCACATTGGACCACTAGTCCTTGATATTCACATTGGACCACTAGTCCTTGGTATTCACATTGGACCACTAGCCCTTGGTATTCACATTGGACCACTAGTCCTTGGTATTCACATTGGACCACTAGCCCTTGGTATTCACATTGGACCACTAGTCCTTGGTATTCACATTGGACCACTAGTCCTTGGTATTCACATTGGACCACTAGTCCTTGTTATTCACATTGGACCACTAGTCCTTGGTATTCACATTGGACCACTAGTCCTTGTTATTCACATTGGACCACTAGTCCTTGGTATTCACATTGGACCACTAGTCCTTGGTATTCACATTGGACCACTAGCCCTTGGTATTCACATTGGACCACTAGCCCTTGGTATTCACATTGGACCACTAGCCCTTGGTATTCACATTGGACCACTAGTCCTTGGTATTCACATTGGACCACTAGCCCTTGGTATTCACATTGGACCACTAGTCCTTGGTATTCACATTGGACCACTAGTCCTTGGTATTCACATTGGACCACTAGTCCTTGGTATTCACATTGGACCACTAGCCCTTGGTATTCACATTGGACCACTAGTCCTTGGTATTCACATTGGACCACTAGTCCTTGGTATTCACATTGGACCACTAGTCCTTGGTATTCACATTGGACCACTAGTCCTTGTTATTCACATTGGACCACTAGTCCTTGTTATTCACATTGGACCACTAGTCCTTGGTATTCACATTGGACCACTAGTCCTTGGTATTCACATTGGACCACTAGTCCTTGGTATTCACATTGGACCACTAGTCCTTGGTATTCACATTGGACCACTAGCCCTTGGTATTCACATTGGACCACTAGTCCTTGGTATTCACATTGGACCACTAGTCCTTGTTATTCACATTGGACCACTAGTCCTTGGTATTCACATTGGACCACTAGTCCTTGTTATTCACATTGGACCACTAGTCCTTGGTATTCACATTGGACCACTAGTCCTTGGTATTCACATTGGACCACTAGCCCTTGGTATTCACATTGGACCACTAGTCCTTGGTATTCACATTGGACCACTAGTCCTTGGTATTCACATTGGACCACTAGTCCTTGGTATTCACATTGGACCACTAGTCCTTGTTATTCACATTGGACCACTAGTCCTTGGTATTCACATTGGACCACTAGCCCTTGGTATTCACATTGGACCACTAGTCCTTGGTATTCACATTGGACCACTAGTCCTTGGTATTCACATTGGACCACTAGTCCTTGGTATTCACATTGGACCACTAGCCCTTGGTATTCACATTGGACCACTAGTCCTTGGTATTCACATTGGACCACTAGTCCTTGTTATTCACATTGGACCACTAGTCCTTGGTATTCACATTGGACCACTAGTCCTTGTTATTCACATTGGACCACTAGTCCTTGGTATTCACATTGGACCACTAGTCCTTGGTATTCACATTGGACCACTAGTCCTTGGTATTCACATTGGACCACTAGCCCTTGGTATTCACATTGGACCACTAGCCCTTGGTATTCACATTGGACCACTAGCCCTTGGTATTCACATTGGACCACTAGTCCTTGGTATTCACATTCGACCACTAGTCCTTGTTATTCACATTGGACCACTAGTCCTTGGTATTCACATTGGACCACTAGTCCTTGGTATTCACATTGGACCACTAGTCCTTGGTATTCACATTGGACCACTAGTCCTTGGTAATCACATTGGACCACTAGTCCTTGGTATTCACATTGGACCACTAGCCCTTGGTATTCACATTGGACCACTAGTCCTTGGTATTCACATTGGACCACTAGTCCTTGGTATTCACATTGGACCACTAGTCCTTGGTATTCACATTGGACCACTAGTCCTTGGTATTCACATTGGACCACTAGTCCTTGGTATTCACATTGGACCACTAGTCCTTGGTATTCACATTGGACCACTAGTCCTTGATATCACATTGGACCACTAGTCCTTGGTATTCACATTGGACCACTAGTCCTTGGTATTCACATTGGACCACTAGTCCTTGGTATTCACATTGGACCACTAGTCCTTGGTATTCACATTGGACCACTAGCCCTTGGTATTCACATTGGACCACTAGCCCTTGGTATTCACATTGGACCACTAGTCCTTGGTATTCACATTGGACCACTAGCCCTTGGTATTCACATTGGACCACTAGTCCTTGGTATTCACATTGGACCACTAGTCCTTGGTATTCACATTGGACCACTAGTCCTTGGTATTCACATTGGACCACTAGTCCTTGGTATTCACATTGGACCACTAGTCCTTGGTATTCACATTGGACCACTAGTCCTTGGTATTCACATTGGACCACTAGTCCTTGGTATTCACATTGGACCACTAGTCCTTGGTATTCACATTGGACCACTAGTCCTTGGTATTCACATTGGACCACTAGTCCTTGGTATTCACATTGGACCACTAGTCCTTGGTATTCACATTGGACCACTAGTCCTTGTATTCACATTGGACACTAGTCCTTGGTATTCACATTGGACCACTAGTCCTTGGTATTCACATTGGACCACTAGTCCTTGGTATTCACATTGGACCACTAGTCCTTGGTATTCACATTGGGACCACTAGTCCTTGGTATTCACATTGGACCACTAGCCCTTGGTATTCACATTGGACCACTAGCCTTGGTATTCACATTGGACCAACTAGTCCTTGGTATTCACATTGGACCACTAGTCCTTGGTATTCACATTGGACCACTAGTCCTTGTTATTCACATTGGACCACTAGTCCTTGGTATTCACATTGGACCACTAGTCCTTGGTATTCACATTGGACCACTAGCCCTTGGTATTCACATTGGACCACTAGTCCTTGGTATTCACATTGGACCACTAGTCCTTGGTATCACATTGGACCACTAGTCCTTGGTATTCACATTGGACCACTAGTCCTTGTTATTCACATTGGACCACTAGTCCTTGGTATTCACATTGGACCACTAGCCCTTGGTATTCACATTGGACCACTAGTCCTTGGTATTCACATTGGACCACTAGTCCTTGGTATTCACATTGGACCACTAGTCCTTGGTATTCACATTGGACCACTAGTCCTTGGTATTCACATTGGACCACTAGCCCTTGGTATTCACATTGGACCACTAGTCCTTGGTATTCACATTGGACCACTAGTCCTTGTTATTCACATTGGACCACTAGTCCTTGGTATTCACATTGGACCACTAGTCCTTGTTATTCACATTGGACCACTAGTCCTTGGTATTCACATTGGACCACTAGTCCTTGGTATTCACATTGGACCACTAGTCCTTGGTATTCACATTGGACCACTAGCCCTTGGTATTCACATTGGACCACTAGCCCTTGGTATTCACATTGGACCACTAGCCCTTGGTATTCACATTGGACCACTAGTCCTTGGTATTCACATTGGACCACTAGTCCTTGTTATTCACATTGGACCACTAGTCCTTGGTATTCACATTGGACCA
Organism: Ephydatia muelleri; assembly: GCA_013339895.1. Taxonomy (NCBI): domain Eukaryota; kingdom Metazoa; phylum Porifera; class Demospongiae; order Spongillida; family Spongillidae; genus Ephydatia; species Ephydatia muelleri. The sequence continues at coordinate 815,898 of JABACO010000006.1, forward strand.
CTAGTCCTGGTATCACATTGGACACTAGTCCTTGGTATTCACATTGGACCACTAGTCCTTGGTAATTCACATTGGACCACTAGTCCTTTGGTATTCACATTGGACCACTAGCCCTTGGTATTCACATTGGACCACTAGTCCTTGGTATTCACATTGGACCACTAGTCCCTTGGTATTCACATTGGACCACTAGTCCTTGGTATTCACATTGGACCACTAGTCCTTGGTATTCACATTGGACCACTAGTCTTGGTATTCACATTGGACCACTAGTCCTTGGTATTCACATTGGACCACTAGTCCTTGATATTCACATTGGACCACTAGTCCTTGGTATTCACATTGGACCACTAGTCCTTGGTATTCACATTGGACCACTAGTCCTTGGTATTCACATTGGACCACTAGTCCTTGGTATTCACATTGGACCACTAGCCCTTGGTATTCACATTGGACCACTAGCCCTTGGTATTCACATTGGACCACTAGTCCTTGGTATTCACATTGGACCACTAGCCCTTGGTATTCACATTGGACCACTAGTCCTTGGTATTCACATTGGACCACTAGTCCTTGGTATTCACATTGGACCACTAGTCCTTGGTATTCACATTGGACCACTAGCCCTTGGTATTCACATTGGACCACTAGTCCTTGGTATTCACATTGGACCACTAGTCCTTGGTATTCACATTGGACCACTAGTCCTTGGTATTCACATTGGACCACTAGCCCTTGGTATTCACATTGGACCACTAGTCCTTGGTATTCACATTGGACCTAGTACTAGTCCTTGGTATTCACATTGGACCACTAGTCCTTGGTATTCACATTGGACCACTAGTCCTTGGTATTCACATTGGACCACTAGTCCTTGGTATTCACATTGGACCACTAGCCCTTGGTATTCACATTGGACCACTAGTCCTTGGTATTCACATTGGACCACTAGTCCTTGGTATTCACATTGGACCACTAGTCCTTGGTATTCACATTGGACCACTAGCCCTTGGTATTCACATTGGACCACTAGTCCTTGGTATTCACATTGGACCACTAGTCCTTGGTATTCACATTGGACCACTAGTCCTTGGTATTCACATTGGACCACTAGTCCTTGGTATTCACATTGGACCACTAGTCCCTTGGTATTCACATTGGACCACTAGTCCTTGGTATTCACATTGGACCACTAGTCCTTGGTATTCACATTGGACCACTAGTCCTTGGTATTCACATTGGACCACTAGTCCTTGGTATTCACATTGGACCACTAGTCCTTGTTATTCACATTGGACCACTAGTCCTTGGTATTCACATTGGACCACTAGCCCTTGGTATTCACATTGGACCACTAGTCCTTGGTATTCACATTGGACCACTAGTCCTTGGTATTCACATTGGACCACTAGTCCTTGGTATTCACATTGGACCACTAGTCCTTGGTATTCACATTGGACCACTAGCCCTTGGTATTCACATTGGACCACTAGTCCTTGGTATTCACATTGGAACACTAGTCCTTGTTATTCACATTGGACCACTAGTCCTTGGTATTCACATTGGACCACTAGTCCTTGTTATTCACATTGGACCACTAGTCCTTGGTATTCACATTGGACCACTAGTCCTTGGTATTCACATTGGACCACTAGTCCTTGGTATTCACATTGGACCACTAGCCCTTGGTATTCACATTGGACCACTAGCCCTTGGTATTCACATTGGACCACTAGCCCTTGGTATTCACATTGGACCACTAGTCCTTGGTATTCACATTGGACCACTAGTCCTTGTTATTCACATTGGACCACTAGTCCTTGGTATTCACATTGGACCACTAGTCCTTGGTATTCACATTGGACCACTAGTCCTTGGTATTCACATTGGACCACTAGTCCTTGGTAATCACATTGGACCACTAGTCCTTGGTATTCACATTGGACCACTAGCCCTTGGTATTCACATTGGACCACTAGTCCTTGGTATTCACATTGGACCACTAGTCCTTGGTATTCACATTGGACCACTAGTCCTTGGTATTCACATTGGACCACTAGTCCTTGGTATTCACATTGGACCACTAGTCCTTGGTATTCACATTGGACCACTAGTCCTTGGTATTCACATTGGACCACTAGTCCTTGATATTCACATTGGACCACTAGTCCTTGGTATTCACATTGGACCACTAGTCCTTGGTATTCACATTGGACCACTAGCCCTTGGTATTCACATTGGACCACTAGCCCTTGGTATTCACATTGGACCACTAGTCCTTGGTATTCACATTGGACCACTAGTCCTTGGTATTCACATTGGACCACTAGTCCTTGGTATTCACATTGGACCACTAGTCCTTGGTATTCACATTGGACCACTAGTCCCTTGGTATTCACATTGGACCACTAGTCCTTGGTATTCACATTGGACCACTAGTCCTTGGTATTCACATTGGACCACTAGTCCTTGTATTCACATTGGACCACTAGTCCTTGGTATTCACATTGGACCACTAGTCCTTGGTATTCACATTGGACCACTAGTCCTTGGTATTCACATTGGACCACTAGTCCTTGGTATTCACATTGGACCACTAGTCCTTGGTATTCACATTGGACCACTAGTCCTTGGTATTCACATTGGACCACTAGCCCTTGGTATTCACATTGGACCACTAGTCCTTGGTATTCACATTGGACCACTAGTCCTTGGTATTCACATTGGACCACTAGTCCTTGGTATTCACATTGGACCACTAGTCCTTGGTATTCACATTGGACCACTAGTCCTTGGTATTCACATTGGACCACTAGTCCTTGGTATTCACATTGGACCACTAGTCCTTGTATTCACATTGGACCACTAGTCCTTGGTATTCACATTGGACCACTAGTCCTTGTTATTCACATGGACCACTAGTCCTTGGTATTCACATTGGACCACTATCCTTGGTATTCACATTGGACCACTAGTCCTTGGTATTCACCTTGGACCCATAGCCCTTGGTATTCACATTGGACCACTAGCCCTTGGTATTCACATTGGACCACTAGCCATTGGTATTCACATTGGACCACTAGTCCCTTGGTATTCACATTGGACCACTAGTCCTTGTTATTCACATTGGACCACTAGTCCTGGGTATTCACATTGGACCACTAGTCCTTGGTATCACATTGGACCACTAGTCCTTGGTATTCACATTGGACACTAGTCCTTGGTAATCACATTGGACCCCTAGTCCTTGGTATTCACATTGGACCACTAGCCCTTGGTATTCACATTGGACCACTAGTCCTTGGTATTCACATTGGAACCACTAGTCCTTGGTATTCACATTGGACCACTATCCTTGGTATTCACATTGCGACCACTAGTCCTTGGTATTCACATTGGACCACTAGTCCTTGGTATTCACATTGGACACTAGTCCTTGGTATTCACATTGGACCACTAGTCCTTGATATTCACATTGGACCACTAGTCCTTGGTATTCACATTGGACCACTAGTCCTTGGTATTCACATTGGACCACTAGCCCTTGGTATTCACATTGGACCACTAGCCCTTGGTATTCACATTGGACCACTAGTCCTTGGTATTCACATTGGACCACTAGCCCTTGGTATTCACATTGGACCACTAGTCCTTGGTATTCACATTGGACCACTAGTCCTTGGTATTCACATTGGACCACTAGTCCTTGGTATTCACATTGGACCACTAGCCCTTGGTATTCACATTGGACCACTAGTCCTTGGTATTCACATTGGACCACTAGTCCTTGGTATTCACATTGGACCACTAGTCCTTGGTATTCACATTGGACCACTAGCCCTTGGTATTCACATTGGACCACTAGTCCTTGGTATTCACATTGGACCACTAGTCCTTAGTATTCACATTGGACCACTAGCCCTTGGTATTCACATTGGACCACTAGTCCTTGGTAATCACATTGGACCACTAGTCCTTGGTATTCACATTGGACCACTAGTCCTTGGTATTCACATTGGACCACTAGTCCTTGGTATTCACATTGGACCACTAGTCCTTGGTATTCACATTGGACCACTAGTCCTTGGTATTCACATTGGACCACTAGCCCTTGGTATTCACATTGGACCACTAGTCCTTGGTATTCACATTGGACCACTAGTCCTTGGTATTCACATTGGACCACTAGTCCTTGGTATTCACATTGGACCACTAGTCCTTGGTATTCACATTGGACCACTAGTCCTTGGTATTCACATTGGACCACTAGCCCTTGGTATTCACATTGGACCACTAGTCCTTGGTATTCACATGGACCACTAGTCCTTGGTATTCACATTGTGGGAGAGGAGTACTAATGAAGCAATTATGTCACTAGTGTACGAACGTTTTACATCTGGGCCACTTAATACGTATACTCTGTTTATGTCACGCCTTGAAATGCCGGGTCCAAGTTGATTCGCGGCGCCCCGACTCCACACCATGTCTGTATATCCAATTCAAGCACTCACACGTTATCCTCCACACGTACATCAACGTGGCCACCATCTATTAGCTCATCCATCACCCTTGAGAGGAACGAAAGCTGTATGTAGTGCATGATTTTAATGGCTATTGCCTTTCTTCGTTTGAAATCGGATGGCCAACATTAGCCCGTTCTATTGCTATTTGCGAGGCGCAATTTAAATACAAAACTGCGGTGTTCTATATAAGCGTATTGTGCGCTGGTTTCAGGAAAATATCACCTGGGGTACGTCAACCGTCTGGCCTATACTATCCCCTTCATATAATTATCCCTCCCCACTCCTTGACCCTCTTTCTTCTTGCAGCCCTGCCCACTAATACTTTCTCCCCTCTACTGTCTCCCTCGTCCCATTCCAAACTATTCCCCCTCCCCAACAAAGTGTAAAAGCCATAGCTCAATAATATCAGCGATAGCATTGACTATCTCTGGTTATATTAAACATGACACTACACTACACACGTGCCAAAAACAAAGAAATATGTCGTCTGAATGCCATTACAACATATTGTTACAAATGACATCAAAGAAGCTATACATGCAGATTTGAAGGCGGCACAAAATGCCCTTAGTACCCCCAATGCTCTTAAATATTGGTTTCACATGAACTGAATACAGTTTTTCTATTCCCGTTCCCTTGTGTCAGTTAGGCTGCTGGCAAAGATCAAAATATTGCATGTATTGCCCTCCATTGTGCCTGTATCCCGTAGTTAAGAATATTTCATAAATGCAGGTATGTAGTTGTTATTTGTGCATGTTACATAAGAATTATAATTGAAATTGAACAAGTGATGTGAGTAAACAAATCTCTCATTACCAGTGAGTTCGTGAGTGTTGGTTAAATGAAGGCAAACAATCACAAAATCGCATCTTTAATTGGACCAAATATGTTATCACTCAACTGGTCATGAGTAATGAGACATTCATTGACTCACATCATATCATTTGTTACTTCAACAATGTAAGTTGAACTGAGCACCATGCAGTTACTATGGTGGTCTGGGTACTATGGTCTAGTTGAGGTGGAGACTGGGTACTCTTATGGTGTTGATCAGAAGACTATCAATGTGATTTCACTAGAGAGCAAGATGTTTATGGAACAGTTAGTGATTGTTATTGCACCTTTTTATCAGCATTTGTAAATCAATTGCGTTCGCAGAAATCACTGATAATTTTAAAAAGCTTTAGTATACTGACCAAGTTTGGTCATGAAATGTACTAATGGACAACACTGAATATAACTTCCAATTCAGCTAATCCTTTGATTTGATTTGCTTGTAACCACTTTATCCCTACTTGCACTGTACTGGTCTTGAAATATGTGCCAATAAATTCCTCAATCAGACATCTCTCTGCTGATGATAAGAGTGATATCAATAAGAGAAGAAAAAGGAGAAAAAAATCGAACATTAAAGTGTCGACCAGGCTGAATTCCTAATTCTATGCAAATGGCACTATTCAGTGATGCACACATGTGCCCATCTGCTGTGGTGAATGGATTAGCCAAACAGACAAGAGGAATAATTTTTTTAAATGCTTGAAGTCGTATGCAAGTAGGGTATGTTATATTGTAGGTTTTGTGAGCAATGGATTTTAATGCCTTTCTAAATGCATGCATGAACATTGTGTTTGTGCTTGAGCATCCACTTGTGCTGCATCTTGGTGATGAGCAATTTTGCATATATCCTTTGTCTAGATGCACTCAAGTGATGGGGCAATCTCTGATGATGGTGATGACTATATTATGGGGAGCAGTGCATTCTCAAGGTACAGCTGTTCAAAGCCATCCATTACTCCAGTATGCTTCACATTCAGGACACGCTAAACACAGTATGATACACAGATAGTGGAGTGGAAGGGCATTGTATAATCTATCTGGTAGCCCAACATCATGGAATGGATTACACTAATTCTGTCATGTACTGGTTTGAATAACGCTAACTCTTACCTTTTTATGTGTGTGAGTACATCAGCTATTTGCTCAAGTTGAGGTCTGCCTGGTGAGCTTGGGCCCTAGTTGTGACATGCAGGGTTAATGCACTAATGGGCATGTGATGTTCATCTTCACCCAATGGTTCAGTGCCATGAATCTACAGCATAGTGGCAAGTGGCCTTCTGATCATAAGAAATGTTGTAACATGATTAAGAGTAAGGTATCATCAATCTTTTTCCAGGCACCTGCCCACAGTTCTCCCTCACCTCCCCACCAATGGGCACCTACTCATGTCCTGGAAGTAACATTATCTACACCTGTGTCCTTAGCTCAAGCACTAATGCTGTGATTACCCTCTGGAGTGGATCAGCCTTCCAATGTCCTCCTACAAATCTGATATCACTCACCCAGAGAGTTGGTGGGACAGTTCAACCATTTCTCTCAGGATCATGTGGCAGTTTCTCTGCTGTGACAACCAATGTTACTTCAACATGCTACACATCTGTCCTCACCATTCCTGCAGTTCAGGCTTTGAATGGCAACAGTGTTCAATGTACCAATGGTTTTACTAAAAGTGACATAGTAGGAAATGATACTGTCAAGATAATGAGTGAGTATTCATGAGGCAAATATTGTAATCTAATAAATGTGTGCCCATCCCACCTTGGTGTCTCCCTCCTCCCCAGCCTCCCCTGGTCCTGTTGGGAACATGACAGTAACCAGTTCATCTGTGGACCAGCTGACAGTGACCTGGACCCCTGGTGGTGTTCCTACTATCAATGGCAGTAGTAGTCCTGTGGTCATAGCTGATAATGGATCACCAGTGTACACCCACACCTTCACTGGACTGGTCAGTGACACACTCTACACTGTCTCTGTGGTGGCCATCAACTGTGCTGGCTCCAGCACACTAACTGCATCAAGGAGAACTGGTAAGGTGCCCATTTGTTAAAACAATTATTGTTTACCAGTAGAACAGATAATATAGTTGTTAGTCTCTAATTAAATTAAACTGAAACTGGTTATGGATTTATTGATTAACTAATGTCAATGGTGATTGGATGTTGTGCCTGAGTTCGATGATTTATATAATTTTTGTCATTTACTTATTCAACTATTGCTTCTCTGGGCCATTCTCTTTTAATGCTTACATTTGTCTACTGACTCCTTGGTATGGCCACAACAGCTGCCCTGTAACCTGATGTAGGGGTCTGGACATTTAATAACCTGATGAAGGGGTCTGGATATTTAGTAACCTGATGGAGGGGTCTGGATATTTAGTAACCTGATGAAGGGGTCTGGATATTTAGTAACCTGATGGAGGGGTCTGGATATTAGTAACCTGATGGAGGGGTCTGGATATTTAGTAACCTGACGTAGGGGTCTGGATATTTAGTAACCTGATGGAGGGGTCTGGATGTTTAGTAGCTGCTGCCTTCTCTGCAGAACGAAAATCTTGTCTTTGCAGAGTGCCTAGTGGTTATTTTTGCTCTCCACCCAATAACACACCATCAATACTAGAGTACAACACATGCAGGGTTATACTGGAGTACAACACATGCAGGGTTAATACTGGAGTACAACACATGCAGGGTTAATACTGGAGTACAACACATGCAGGGTTAATACTGGAGTACAACACATGCAGGGTTAATACTGGAGTACAACACATGCAGGGTCAATACTGGAGTACAACACATGCAGGGTCAATACTGGAGTTCAACACATGCAGGGTTAATACTGGAGTACAACACATGCAGGGTTAATACTGGAGTACAACACATGCAGGGTCAATACTGGAGTACAACACATGCAGGGTTAATACTGGAGTACAACACATGCAGGGTTAATACTGGAGTACAACACATGCAGGGTTAATACTGGAGTACAACACATGCAGGGTTAATACTGGAGTACAACACATGCAGGGTCAATACTGGAGTACAACACATGCAGGGTTAATACTGGAGTACAACACATGCAGGGTTAATACTGGAGTACAACACATGCAGGGTTAATACTGGAGTACAACACATGCAGGGTTAATACTGGAGTACAACACATGCACGGTTAATACTGGAGTACAACACATGCAGGGTTAATACTGGAGTACAAACGCATGCAGGGTCAATACTGGAGTACAACACATGCAGGGTCAATACTGGAGTACAACACATGCAGGGTTAATACTGGAGTACAACACATGCAGGGTTAATACTGGAGTACAACACATGCAGGGTTAATACTGGAGTACAACACATGCAGGGTTAATACTGGAGTACAACACATGCAGGGTCAATACTGGAGTACAACACATGCAAGGTCAATACTGGAGTACAACACATGCAGGGTTAATACTGGAGTACAACACATGCAGGGTCAATACTGGAGTACAACACATGCAGGGTTAATACTGGAGTACAACACATGCAGGGTCAATACTGGAGTACAACACATGCAGGGTTAATACTGGAGTACAACACATGCAGGGTTAATACTGGAGTAATTTCCATTGCCCATTGACATAAGCTGATGTAGACTTAGCAACATTTGGTCTCTTGATTTAGTTACTCACTCTCCACAAGCCTCATGCCCAAATTATCAGTATCCAGCTGCACAAGTTTCAGACGGAAGCTAAGGATTTCAAAAATCACGGAAGCACCTGTTGTGACATGATTTTCTTTTATTGTGGGGCGAGCTTGGATTAGCTTTAATTGTGTTGCATGGATGGATCAAATGCAAACAACGATTATATTCTAGTAAGGTAATTTCCACAATCTACCAGCTAGATTGACAGGAACAAAAGTATTAGATTTGGATCTCCAGTCAATAGTAGTGCATTCCAGTATAGAAGAAAATCGTTATCAGATGAAACCTTTGTAAGATTTGAAACGACCAGTTAGTCAGCCTTAAAATTGGCCCACCAGGACTACACCAATTATGCACCACCTCCTACAATGTAGTGTGTGGACACTCAAATATGAAATCAAACAACTGCAACGAAAAACCCTCATATACCCTAAGGCAATCCTGACATGTCAGTGCAGTTCTGTTTTGCAACTTGGACAAACACACATGAACGTAAGGCTGAAGCTAAACACATTTCAGTGGCGTATCAAAGGGCACTTTTTAGGACCAACATTTTGACTTCAGTTCCCAATTTATTTGTCTCCCCTTAATCATCCATAAGCAGAACGAAGGGTCATTTCTTGTGCAACACATTACTGACATGATATCTAGCTGTACGCTTATGTAGATCTAAAGCCACTTTCATTTGTTCTGAAACTGAGAAGTTGTCTTTATTATCAGTTAATAGATTTAAAAGGCCTTATTGGAGCAGATCGTAGCCTTTCATGAACTTTGAACAATGCAACAATGGTTTAAACCAGCATTGCAGTGTAGACAGTTGCGTCACTTGAAGACAGTAGTATAAAAGGTTATCCATTACAACTGATATACGTATAGTTTGGTTGCATGGCACCTCTACAATACCACAATGGTAAGTACCCGTCTCTAAAATGTCCACATTTCTTCATAGAGGCACACTCTCCTGCAAACATACAGATTGTGTCAGTATTTAACCCCAACCACACCTTTCGCCATCTTGAGGTATCCTGGATACCAGTGGTATGTTATTAGTAATTTTAAACAGTTATTAACAATTATGAGTTATTACCTTCTATCTTCAGGGAGGCAGTGTGAGTGTGTACACAGTGAGGGTTGTTGGTGATGGTGGTACATCTGTAGGTCATGGCTCTACCAAATGTACCACTTCACCATGTCTCTTTGTGCAACAAGTCAATGTCCCTGCTACCAGTTACACCATCTTTGTGGCCTCCATAAATGGAGATGGGGAGGAGGGTCCTGAGAATAATACCACTGTCAACAGTAAGGACACACAATGCAATTATTTGAACCAAGTAGTTACAATGATGGACTGTTGTTGCATATGTATGTGTTCCGTGATTTTCCCCTGTAGTATGCTGTATTATTGACAGATGTGTTCTTTATGTGCCCATATACATTATAATACTAGACCTAATGTATATTTCTAGGCTCCTTCAACTACCTCATTAAATACACATCACTTCTGAGCTATGATGGCTGTGTTGCAATGACTGACTGCTCATTCTTGAACAACCAGTCCTTCTACTGTATGGTGTGCTGCAGTACTGATCCCTCTGTTCCTCCTGACTCAAGTGTGTACAACATCTCCACTACCAGAGGCACAGAGGTGACTGTCTCCCTACAAGGCCTCACCAGGGGTCAGATGTACTACTGCAAGGCAGCAGCTACCAACACTAACTCTAATAACTGTGCTGGTCCAGTGGTTGGAGGTGTGATGGTGTTCTTCAGTTTTATGGCATCTCCAATACCTCAGTCTGAGTATGTGCCCAACCCTGGTATGTCTGTATGTATGCATTGATGTACTGATGTATATGGGATCGTTTCCGTGAAATGTTTTCAATATTTCAAATTGCTTGATGATCTAGAAAGTCTGAAATGTCCTCTACACTTAGCTTGTTACGCACTGAGAATCGGAGTATTTGTCATGGAATTGTAAGGCTCTGAATTTTTAATTAGCCATACATTTCTACGCAAGTGTCACATTTCTATTGCGTTGTATTTGAAATTATCTAATGTATGCATTAGGTCCGTTTTCGCGGGAACGATCCCATATTATAAGCTATAGAATTATATAAAGCGTTCACAATATTCGTCAATTTGTCCATATGTCAAATAGCTGGTTTGTCTGTTACTTTTAATATAGCAAGTAGTTTTAAAGCAAATGTTTTGCCCTGTGTGATGTACGTAGGTTTGAAATATAAATAAAATTGTGTCACATTATGTGCATAAATGAGTGTGTGATGTCACTTTGCAGCCAGCCATGTGCCCTCCATTGATGCTTCTACTGCTGTTGGTATAACCTTCTCCATTACATTTATCATGGCCTTCTCTCTGGGAGTGTTGGTGACCATGTGTGCCTTCAAGACAAGATCCAAAACTACATTACCTCATCCTAATGCACCTTATGATGTGGTGGGCATTAATCAGAAGAAGATAGATGTCAACATTTCATTAGTGAATAATGATGCTTATGGGACAGTGAAATAGATTGAAAGGATTTTGAATGTGCTTCTTTTAAAAGTAAAACCAGCAATTGTAAACCCTCTCTTTTGTGCTTGGAAAAATTGTATCTTTCATAACTTGGGCTATTCGATTATGCTATTATTATGTTCCACTGTAATTCTCAGGTGTGGATAGTCGTTTGATACATGCAAAAGATCATTTCCTGCAAACTGTCCCTCATAACGAGGTTACTGACAAAGATAACAAATCAAAAAGATAGTGACGTGGTCTCCATATATTAATTTGATCAGTTTCGCATGCAGCATCTCCCTCATACGACCTGCGCAGACCGCGGAACACCACGTGACCATGATGTGCTGGCCCACCTTTCTAATTGTCCGCATCCAACTATTAAATCACACCAATTTAATCAGTGAGCGTACATGTTTTGTTTGTTCAAGCTCCTTCCTCCATTGAACTGACAGTTAGTACCTCGTCCACGTGAACTCGTTGTTATTTATTACAGAGCACGAACTAAGTCCATCTTACAGCACGCAAGCGTGCATTATACATTTCGAAATAGAAATGTTACCCCAGCTTATACGTTGTATGAGTAATTAAAAGTTCAGCGGTGCCTTAGGCATACAGCTATTGACAATAGCCTCGCCTGTTGTTAACTAGCTCTCTGAAAGACCTGTGCATTAATCAGAAAACCAATCGAGTTAGAGTTAACATGAAATGAAAAACATGTCTATCCCCTAGAGGTTGAGTTGTAGTCTCGTTCCCAGACCCTCATACACAGCAGCGGATGGATTACAACACCGCTATTGCGAATGCATATCAGGCTGGGGACGAGACTAGTTGAGTTGGGCATTTATAAGTGTAGAAGGTATTGTTATTAGCCTGCACCCATACAGGCAGTCGAAAGCGTCCTCCAAAAATGCATGCTGCTTTGTTGCATAATAATTTCACCAGAGATAATATATAGAATCTCTGATTTCACGTGGGCCAGTTGCATCAATACGCTTGGTCAGGGACCCAGAAGTACCGCCTTCCGAGAGTCACGCGCGGCCGTGAGTCAATCAATTTTGTAGGTCTGGGCTCTCGATTGGCTAAATGACCTAGGTCTGGAACTTGAATGACCACTAACACAACATAGTCTGACCTTTTGAATGACAATGCTACATGTGCGTGTCTCTGCATTGCTACTTGTACTTCAGTGCATTGCAAGTTGCGTGTCCTTCGCTAATGGTGTGTGTCTCTGTATTGAAAGTGACACAAACAACTAGCAATGCAGAGATAAAAATAACTGGCAATGCAGAGAAATTGCAATACTGAGGCACACACCACTGACTGAAAGAAAGGACAACGCACATTGCAATGCACTGAAGAACAACTAGCAATGCAGGGACCCACATACAACTACCGTATGTAGCAATGCAGGGACCCACATACAACTAGCGTATGTAGCAATGCAGGGACCCACATACAACTACCGTTATGTAGCAATGCAGGGACCCACATACAACTACCGTATGTAGCAATGCAGGGACCCACATACAACTACCGTATGTAGCAATGCAGGGACCCACATACATCTACCGTATGTAGCAATGCAGGGACCCACATACAACTACCGTATGTAGCAATGCAGGGACCCACATACAACTACCGTATGTAGCAATGCAGGGACCCACATACATCTACCGTATGTAGCAATGCAGGGACCCACATACAACTACCGTATGTAGCAATGCAGGGACCCACATACAACTACCGTATGTAGCAATGCAGGGACCCACATACAACTACCGTATGTAGCAATGCAGAGGAGGCACACGCAGCCAGCAATGTAGATGCACACACAACCAGCAATGCAGAGGCACACACAACCAGCAATGGAGAGGCACACACAACCAGCAATGGAGAGGGCAATACAATGCGATGCAGGGCACACACATCTACGGACCTTTCTTATTCATATTTCACTTTATCTCTGCATGCAGAATATTACGATCTAGCATTCAACTTGTTTCATGTAATTTAACACAAAACAAGACATATCCAGAAATGGCCCATACATAGGCGCCTTTTTAATTCAATTTGAATTTTAACCAACTCTATGATGTACTATAAGCAGGTCTGATTATGATATATGGGACAGTTTCCGCGAAAATTGCCCCACGGTTAAAATGTTATAAAAATGCATCGCGTTTGAATCGCTATAACTTCCCAACGGATAACGCTATCGACTTTCTATTTTCAACACGTCATAGTGAAATGGTGTAGTATGAAGTGTTGAAAATAAGAAGTCGATTGCGTTATCCGTTGGGAAGTTATAGCGATTCAAACGCGATGCATTTTTATAACATTTTAACCGTGGGGCAATTTTCGCCGAAACTGTTCCATATGTACTTCAAAAAAATTATTCCATTAACCATTCTTTAACAAAAAACCATATCCGTTAAGTAATTAATTCGCGGTTTGCGAATCAACGAATATTCCCGTATATCTTCCCGTAGGTACTTCAATACCAATGCAAGCACGCCAGATTATTTCAGCATTTGCCATGAGGGATTGTTAGTACACTACATTTGCCAAGATTTTTAGTGGGGTCGCCGTATTTTTCCTATTTAAGACGTCGCTTCCCTAGGATTGTCCTAGGGAAGCGACTATAACCATACATAACCATACATTGAGGATATACCATACATTGAGGACAATCCTAGGGAAGCGAGGTCTTAAATAGGAAAAATACGGCGACCCCACTAAAAATCTTGGCAAATGTAGTGTACTAACAATCCCTCATGGCAAATGCTGAGAAAAATCTGGCGTGCTTGGTATTGAAGTACCCCATACATGTCTACGGGAAAATATTGATTCGCAAACCGCGAATTAATTACTTACCGCTCATTTTTCTTCGGAGTCCCGCCTACATTATCACGTGATACCATCGCCGCACAATGCACTCCAATTAGAAGTCGTTCGCGATACAAGGCGCTATTTCAAAATGTTTCGGTGAGTTAATCAGTTTCGGCGAAGGCAGTTACGTTATGGGCATAATAATAATCACACGCATGCACGCTCCGTCATCAATCTAGCACGCGATCATCGGCCGACGTCAATCCGATGGCTCTCCAAAGTCTAATGCATCATGATAGTAGTATTTGATATGTGATCGCATGCATCGTACCCAGTAGTGCATTAGCTGAAGCTGGTATTTTTAGTTCAAAGCTAAGCAGCATCGATCATTTCCTGATCGATAATTTAGACTACATACCATGCCCTTCAACTGTTATCTCATTCAGAGTCAAAATTAACGAACAGAACAAATCAATAGCTATAGAACCTCTCTACCTATAAACCGAATTTGAAGCGATTTGATTACTCCTGCCGAAAGTTATGACGGGTTCATATCCTGTGGGGTATCGGACATTGCAATACGGGTACGGAGCAAGTGCAAGACCCCCAAAAGTATTTTACGGTAGAGAAATTGTGTAGTATGAAGTGTAGAAAATAGGAAGTTGATAGCTTAAACTGTTACGGAGTTTAGCGAGTTCAAACGTAAAGCATTTTTATAACTTTTTATATATATAGCCACTTTTCATATTCTCGGAAACTGTCCCATATATATATTAAAAGCTCTGACACTTTATTCTTGGGCAAACAGACGTCGCCAATCATGTACAGTCATGTATGACTATATCGTCACAATGCGGGAGTGATAGTTATTAATAATTTGCGTTATGGAAGTATATTAAACTGATTTCCCACATACAGATGGAAACGCCCACCGTCTGAACAAAGGTCAAAATTTCATCAACCAAGTGTAGTTTGGAAGTGTTTGAGGTTAGAGACCATTAACTTCTGTAGTACCTCCACAAGGTGACCAAAGTAAGAATTCGAAGTAGATTAATGAGATGTAGTCATGTAACATTGTGTGAGAACTGACATGATCTTACTCTTGTGTAAGAGAGGTGCACATCATTTAAAGATATGTTACCATTTGCTATGATAAGGGAGTACCCTTATATGGCATGTGCTCCCCTTCCCTCCCCTCGTGTATTGCACACAGCTGCATGTTATGATAGGGAGTGGCCTAGCCCTCAATTCCACATTTGTAACAATCCATTGTCTTAAATACAATGGTGCGTATCTCAGGTTTGATCTGGTGCTATAGTTTTGATCTTGAAAATGAGATACTAAATCAAATCAGGGCCCTGAGTACATCAAATATCAACATCATTCAGTTTATGTATATAAAGACATGACATCCATTGTGTGTTTTGCCAGAGGACAACTTTCCATCATGACATTACTTTATCAGGTGTTACTCATTCCAAACTCGCATGTCTCCTCACATTACAACATGTTCTCCTCACCTTCACACACCCCACCTTCACACATCCCACCTTCACACCCCCACCTTCACACATCCCCACCTTCACACATCCCCCACCTTCATACAGTCATGTTCTCTCCACCTTCACACATCCCCCACCTTCATACAGTCATGTTCTCTCCACTTTCACACACCCCCCACCGTCACTCATTCCCACCTTCATACAGTCATGTTCTCCCCACCTTCACACATCCCACCTTCACACATCCCCACCTTCACACATCCCACCTTCACACATCCCCCACCTTCACACATCCCCACCTTCACACATCCCCCACCTTCACACATCCCACCTTCATACAGTCATGTTCTCCCCACCTTCACACATCCCCCACCTTCACACACATCCCACCTTCACACATCCCCCACCTTCACACATCCCCACCTTCACACATCCCCCACCTTCACACATCCCCACCTTCACACATCCCACCTTCACACTCCCCACCTTCACACATCCCCCACCTTCACACATCCCACCTTCACACATCCCACCTTCATACATCCCACCTTCACACATCCCACCTTCACACATCCCCCACCTTCACACATCCCCCACCTTCACACATCCCCACCTTCACACATCCCCCACCTTCACACATCCCCACCTTCACACATCCCACCTTCATACAGTCATGTTATCCCCACTTTAATTTCCACCTTCACACATCCCCAACATACAGCCATGTTCTCCCCACATTCACACATCCCCCACCTTTATACGGTCATATGTTCTCCCCACATTCACACATCACCCACCTTCATACGGTCATATGTTCTCCCCACATTCACACATCCCTCACCATCATACATCCCCACCTTCTCACATCCCCACCTTCACACACCCCCCGTCACACATCCCTCGCCTTCATAGGGCCATGTTCTCCCCACCTTCACACTCACCACCTTCATACAGTCATGTACCCACATTCACACATCCCTCGCCTTCATATGGTCATGGTTCTCCCCACATTCACACATCACCCACTTTCATACGGTCCACCTTCACACACACCCCACCTTCACACAGCCACAGTCCCTTCTTAATTGTTACTTCTGTTGTCAGGAGCCCCGCTAGCTTTAGGAGGGATGCACCATATTATGTAATGTTATGATAAGAGCCTTATCCTGTTTAGGTATTGTTCTAATCTAGCTTAAATTGGGTGTTGAGAATTGATTGGATGTTGCAGTCTGTCTGATCAGATGATGGTAGTATGATATTAGGGACCTGGATTAATCATTCTAGCCAGTACCCCTAAGCATGCAAAGTTTAACTGTAAGTTATCCATCACCCCACCCATTTCTTACGTAATACATGTAATTTCAGACCCCCATGTCACACAGCTAAGGTATAACATACACATGCATATAATGTACATCACAGCTGCAAATAGTCCACATCTCTGTAACTCCCTTAGCCTAGAGTAACTGAGGCCATCAGCTTTGCTATCTTATCTAGCAATAACTCTGGGTCCTAACTCTGGGTCCTCCAGGTTACTCAACAGTGGCCACACCCCTGAAGCAACTATATCTATGGCGATGGCGTACTTGAGCTGCTCCCCCCCCCCCCCCCCCCCCCCCCCCCCCCCCCCCCCCCCCCCCCCCCCCCCCCCCGTGCATATTGGCCACCTCCATGTGATCCCGGCAGCT
>JABACO010000006.1:834474-856974 GCA_013339895.1 Ephydatia muelleri
TAGCATCCTGATCACTCTGATCTCCATGAGCAGATGTTGGTCCCATTCTCCAATGTGAGTAGCATCCTGACTCACTCTGATCTCCATGAGCAGATGTTGTGGTCCATTTCGACACTGTGAGTAGCATCCTGATCACTCTGATCCTCCATGAGCAGATGTGTCCATTCTCCCACTGTGAGTAGCATCCTGATCACTCTGATCTCCCTGAGCAGATTGTGTCCATTCTCACTGTAGAGTTAGCATTCTGATCACTCTTGATCTCCATGAAGCAGATGTGGTCCATTCTCCACTGTGAGTCGTAGCATTCCTGATCACTCTTGTATCTCCATTGAAGGCAGAATTGACCCTGGTCCATTCTTCCACTGTGAGTTAGCAATCCTGATCACTCTGATCTCCATGAGCCAGATTGTAGTCCATTCTCCACTGTGAGTAGCATTCCTGATCACTCTGATCTCCATGAGCAGATGTGTCACATTTCTCCACTGGGTAGTAGCATCCTGATCACTCTGATCTCCATGAGCAGATTGTGGTCCATTCACCACTGTGAGTAGGCAATCCTGATCACCTTGATCTCCATGGGCAGATTTTCGGTTCCATTCTGCCAACTGTGAGTAGCATCCTGATCACTCTGATCTCCATGCGCAGATGTGGTCCATTCTCCACTGTGAGTAGCATCCTGATCACTCTGATCTCCATGAGCAGATGTGGTCCATTCTCCACTGTGAGTAGCATCCTGATCACTCTGATCTCCATGGGCAGATGTGGTCCATTCTCCACTGTGAGTAGCATCCTGATCACTCTGATCTCCATGAGCAGATGTGGTCCATCTGAAAGCAGCAATTAACCATTTGTTGTTGAGGTCTGATGGAGCATACTTTGACTCATTTATGGTGACCATTTGAAAACAAGAATAAAATCCCTCTTTTCCTAACTGCAGGTCTCTAATTGACAAAATACATATATTTTTCTCTCTCCTCCTACTTCCAATGATATGATTATGATATCATTAACCCCTTAATTACATCTGTGGGCCACAAAAGAGTGTCTCCAAAGCTCACACATAAGGGGCATCTTATGTTTGGAAGAAATATTAATAGCACTGTCAATTACATCATTGCAATAGATAAGAATAATTGTGCACATGCAGTAAGGCAGCTAATGGCAGGTCTTCATGAGGCTCTTATTGTGCAATGGTGGGTGTGGATGTGATTGTGGGTCTCCCCATTCAATGGGTCTAGAGGGGGAGGATAAGAAAAGATAACGTTCATGCTCCAACTACTCTTGATTGAGCCTCTTCCTCTCCTCCTCCACCTCCTCCTCCACCTCCTCCTCCTCCTCCTACCTCCTCCTCCTCCTCTCCTCCTCCTCCTCCTCCTCCTCCTCCTCCTCCTCCTCCTCCTCCTCCCCCTGAGTAGCAGCTCAGTATTGTAGCAAACATAATTCAGAACTGATCTCTGTCCCCTCAGGCAACTCTACCAGGTCATGGTACTAACATACTGCAAGCATCCTGAAAAAAAAATCAAATATGAATTATAAAGGTCATGCAATGCCATGCATGTTTGCCAAAGCAATGATAGAAACCATATGAGGTTTCCAATCGGTGATGGTGAGCAGATATACAGTGGCATAAAGACAACAAGGGTTCATATAAGAATGAATAACTGCCTTTTAAAAAATGGTAAGGGTTTGGGCTGTTTTGATTATGTTGATGGTGTTGGACAAATGAGTTAACAGCTGGATTATTTATTTTTGGGTGAGGGGTGGTAGCTACTGACAACCTCATTGATGTGGTTTCCTGGAATATCATTTATGACCAGTGATCTGCACATGAGAAACTTAAATACAAATGAATTCTGCAGCACATGGGAAACTTTATCTTAAATACAGATTAATTCTATTTTTGCATCATTTATCACAACAGCAACTGTGTAACAATTGAGATTTACTCCACTCAATGCCTATTCTTTACACATCAATATTTCCTCTTACTTACTTGGGTATGCCTTCCTCAAGCAGTATATCAGGACCCCCAGCTCCAGTCACAAGCACAACCACCACCAACACAGGAGCGCCAATACTACAGCCAATGATAATGTTGGTTGAAGCTTGCAGCAATGGATTAGTCAAAATCAACCAAAGACTATGACCAAATATGACAGAGATCAAAATGACTCCAATGCGCATTTCAATGAGCATTTTAGAGTGGAGAGAGACGAGTGCCCAGTCCATTCCAAACTCTACGTGCTTTTGATATGCAAAGCAACACTTCACCCTCTTTAAATAGAAACTGACCAGAAGACAAGTTGGTATATTTCTTTTTTGAACACACAAAAACAACAGGTATACTGAACTAGGTACATGTGCTAGGGTGTGTGCAAGGGGGCATCCCCTATTGTCAATTGTACAAGAGCATCATCTCATTACATGATCACATCAAATGTACACAACACCAATGACTGGCCTGGGGAGGTGGATGCAGTGTCCATGGAGATGAGGTTGATGATGATCCTACATTATCAAACAATGATAAGACATCACTGACACACTAATCTCCACTATAACAATGTTAACGACTGTGTGTTGAGCTAACCAATGTAGATTTTTGTGTATTGATGTATTGTGTTGTGAGTGTAGAAAACAAACCACATTGTAAAGGTGGGTGGGGAAGTGGGTGTGGCATCTGTTCATTATCACTGTGCAATTAAGAGCATGATCACACTACATCATTGTAGAAAGGTAACACAAATGATGGCCTGGGGAGGAGGCAGGTGTCCATGGAGATGAGGTTGGTGATGATCCTACATTATCAAACAATCATCCGTAAGACATCATGACACACAACAGAAGAGTAATCTCCTCCACTAGCCCTTTGTGTTCACATTGGACCACTAGTCCTTGGTATTCACATTGAACCACTAGTCCTTGGTATTCACATTGGACCACTAGTCCTTGGTATTCACATTGGACCACTAGTCCTTGGTATTCACATTGGACCACTAGTCCTTGGTATTCACATTGGACCACTAGTCCTTGGTATTCACATTGGACCACTAGTCCTTGGTATTCACATTGGACCACTAGCCCTTGGTATTCACATTGGACCACTAGTCCTTGGTATTCACATTGGACCACTAGCCCTTGGTATTCACATTGGACCACTAGTCCTTGGTATTCACATTGGACCACTAGTCCTTGGTATTCACATTGGACCACTAGTCCTTGGTATTCACATTGGACCACTAGTCCTTGGTATTCACATTGGACCACTAGTCCTTGGTATTCACATTGGACCACTAGTCCTTGGTATTCACATTGGACCACTAGTCCTTGGTATTCACATTGGACCACTAGTCCTTGGTATTCACATTGGACCACTAGCCCTTGGTATTCACATTGGACCACTAGTCCTTGGTATTCACATTGGACCACTAGCCCTTGGTATTCACATTGGACCACTAGCCCTTGGTATTCACATTGGACACTAGTCCTTGGTATTCACATTGGACCACTAGTCCTTGGTATTCACATTGGACCACTAGTCCTTGGTATTCACATTGGACCACTAGTCCTTGGTATTCACATTGGACCACTAGTCCTTGGTATTCACATTGGACCACTAGTCCTTGGTATTCACATTGGACCACTAGCCTTGGTATTCACATTGGACCACTAGTCCTTGGTATTCACATTGGACCACTAGTCCTTGGTATTCACATTGGACCACTAGTCCTTGGTATTCACATTGGACCACTAGTCCTTGGTATTCACATTGGACCACTAGTCCTTGGTATTCACATTGGACCACTAGTCCTTGGTATTCACATTGGACCACTAGTCCTTGGTATTCACATTGGACCACTAGTCCTTGGTATTCACATTGGACCACTAGTCCTTGGTATTCACATTGGACCACTAGCCTTGGGTATTCACATTGGACCACTAGTCCTTGGTATTCACATTGGACCACTAGCCCTTGGTATTCACATGGACCACTAGCCCTTGGTATTCACATTAGACCACTAGTCCTTGGTATTCACATTGGACCACTAGTCCTTGGTATTCACATTGGACCACTAGTCCTTGGTATTCACATTGGACCACTAGTCCTTGATATTCACATTGGACCACTAGTCCTTGGTATTCACATTGGACCACTAGCCCTTGGTATTCACATTGGACCACTAGTCCTTGGTATTCACATTGGACCACTAGTCCTTGGTATTCACATTGGACCACTATAGCCCTTGGTATTCACATTGGACCACTAGCCCTTGGTATTCACATTGGACCACTAGTCCTTGGTATTCACATTGGACCACTAGTCCTTGGTATTCACATTGGACCACTAGTCCTTGGTATTCACATTGGACCACTAGTCCTTGGTATTCACATTGGACCACTAGCCCTTGGTATTCACATTGGACCACTAGCCCTTGGTATTCACATTGGACCACTAGTCCTTGGTATTCACATTGGACCACTAGTCCTTGGTATTCACATTGGACCACTATAGCCCTTGGTATTCACATTGGACCACTAGTCCTTGGTATTCACATTGGACCACTAGTCCTTGGTATTCACATTGGACCACTAGTCCTTGGTATTCACATTGGACCACTAGTCCTTGGTATTCACATTGGACCACTAGTCCTTGGTATCACATTGGACCACTAGTCCTTGGTATTCACATTGGATCACTAGCCCTTGGTATTCACATTGGACCACTAGTCCTTGGTATTCACATTGGACCACTAGTCCTTGGTATTCACATTGGACCACTAGCTGTTATCCATTCTCAAGCCAGAGAAGGGATTGTCAACAGCTACAGCATTGCTGTGATAGGATGAATTTTTTTCCATATCAATTCTTTTAAATGGAAAAGAAAACTGAAAATAGTATGGTTTACAACAATTGCAGGATATTTACACATCTGAGTAAGAAGGTAATAAAAGTTGATACAAAGTACTACATTTACACTCAACGAGAGAGATCGCATGGTTTACAGAATACATCTGTCGAGATGATACGGTAAGCTTATGGCATGCAGCAAAAGTCTGTCACATGCATGCACATATCCAATTATAGGTACTTGTGGGAGAGGAATACTAATGAAGCAATTATGTCACTAGTGTGCGAACGTGTTACATCTGGGCACCTGAATACGTATACTCTGTTTATATGCCACGCCTTGCGGGAGACCAAGTTTAGTTTGCGGCGCCCCGACTCCACACCATGCCTGCATACCCAATTCAAGCACTCACACATTATCCTCCACACGTACATCAACGTGGCCACCTCATGCATCACCCTTGAGAGGAACGAAAGCTGTATATGGTGTATAATTTTAATGGCTCTTCGTTTGAATCGGATGGCTCAACATTAGCCCGTTCTACTGCTGTTTGCGAGGCGCAAATTTAAATACAAAACTGCGGTGTTCTATATAAGTGTATTGTGCGCTGGTTTCAGGAAAATATCACCTGGGGTACGTCAACCGTCTGGCCTATACTATCCCCTTCATATAATTATCCCTCCTCCCCTCTCCTTGACCCTCTTTCTTCTTGCAGCCCTGCCCACTAATACTTTCTCCCCTCTACTGTCTCCCTCGTCCCATTCCAAACTATCCCCCTCCCCCAACAAAGTGTAAAAGCCATAGCTAAATAATATCAGCGATAGTTTACACTATCTCTAGTTATATTAAACATGACACTACATTACACACGTGCTAAAAATATGTCGCCTGAGAATGCCATTACAACATAGTGTTACAAATGACATCAAAGAAGCTATGCATGCAGATATGAAGGCGGCACAAAATGCCCTTAGTACCCCAATGCTCTTAAATATTGGTTTCACATGAACTGAATACAGTTTTTCTATTCCCGTTCCCTTGTCAGTTAGGCTGCTGGCAAAGATCAAAATATTGCATGTATTGCCCTCCATTGTGCCTGTATCCCGTAGTTAAGAATATTTCATAAATGCAGGTATGTAGTTGTTTTTGTGCATGTTACATAAGAATTATAATTGAAATTGAACAAATGATGTGAGTAAATAAGTCTCTTGTTACCAGTGAGCTTGTGAGTGATATATATTTGGTTACATCAAGGTGAACGATCACAAATCGCATCTTTAAATGGACCAAATATGTTATCACTCAACTGGTCATGAGTAATGAGACATTCATTGACTCACATCATATCATTTGTTCAACTTCAACAATGTAAGTTGAACTGAGCACAATGCAGTTAATATGGTGGTCTGGGTACTATGGTCTAGTTGAGGTGGAGACTGGGTACTCTTATGGTGTTGATCAGAAGACTATCAATGTGATTTCACTAGAGAGCAAGATGTTTATGGAATAGCTAGTGATTGTTATAGCACTTTTTTATCAGCATTTGTAAACCAATTGTAGATCACTGATAATTTTAAAAAGCTTTAGTATACTGACCAAGTTTGGTCATGAAATGTACTAATGGACAACACTGAATATAACTTCCAATTCAGCTAATCCTTTGATTTGATTTGCTTGTAACCAATTTATCCCTACTTGCACTGTACTGATCTTGAAATGTGTGCCAATAAATGCCTCGATCAGACATCTCTCTGCTGATGATGTGTAATAATAAAACGAGAATCTTAATTCTTTTCCCATAGCGAAGTATGGTCATTAAGCAAAATGGTCTCGTGGACACAAATAATTCATGGAAGGTCTGTCTTGTGCCTCTGATAGCCGCAATTGAACAAAAAAGACAAGCTATGAGATGTCATATGTAGCAAACATTTGATGATTGGCTCAGAAATTGCATCTTGTTCATTTCATATCATTCAACAACTTTGTCCAGCAACAAAATGTCATTGTTTATTTTACACTTGCTTCCCTCTTCCTCCGGCTAGCGATAAGCTCATAGCCTTGTTCATGCACTTCGGCAATACAAAAGGAATCTCTTGCAGAGAGACATTTGCATCCTCCAATGAATTTGCACATGCTTTATTTTACTTTTTTCCCTCTTTCATTCAGACATTCTTTCGCAACATAAGTACCCATCTCTTCCACATAGCAAAGTAATACATCAAAATAATTATTTATTTCACGACGGATTTTTAATTCAATCGTTTAATAAATGCATGATTAATAAGTCATTGCTGCAGTGAATCAAAAAATCCATTGAGAAATCAATTTGGCTTTTCTTGCTGTGCATTAATTGAAATTGATTTACGCTCCTGCAATTAATTATTACAACTGAAAGTTAATGGCACAACTTTGTGCTTGTGTCATCTTCATACAATATTGTTATGGTGGGCTTGGTAATATGGTGTAGTTGAGATGGAGACTGGGTACTCTTATGGTGTTGATCAGAAGGCTATGAATGTGATTTCACTAGAGAGCAAGATGTTTATGGAACAGTTAGTGATTGTTATTGCGTCTTTTTATCAGCATTTGTAAATCAATTGCGTTCGCAGAAATCACTGATAATTTTAAAAAGCTTTAGTATTCTGACCGAGTTTGGTCATAGAAATGTAATAGTGGACAACACTGAATATTTACTAATATAACTTCCAATTCAGCTAATCTTTAGATTTGATTTGCTTGTAACCACTTTATCCCTACTTGCACCATACGGGTCTTGAAATGTGTGCCAATAAATGCCTCAATCAGACATCTCTCTGCTGATGATAAGAGTGATATCAATAAGAGAAGAAAAAGGAGAAAAAAATCGAACATTAAAGTGTCGACCAGGTTAAATTACTAATTCTATGTAAATGGCACTATTCAGTGATGCACACATGTGCCCATGTGCTGTGGTGAATGGATTAGCCAAACAGACAAGAGGAATAATGTTTTTAAAATGCTTGAAGTCATATGCAAGTAGGGTATGTTATATTCTAGGTTTTGTGAGCAATGGATTTTAATGCCTTTCTAAATGCATGCATGAACATTGTGTTTGTGCTTGAGCATCCACTTGTGCTGCATCTTGGTGATGAGCAATTTTGCATATATCCTTTGTCTAGATGCACTCAAGTGATGGGGCAATCTCTGATGATGGTGATGACTATGTTATGGGGAGCAGTGCATTCTCAAGGTACAGCTGTTCAAAGCCATCCATTACTCCAGTATGCTTCACATTCAGGACACGCTAAACACAGTATGATACACAGATAGTGGAGTGGAAGGGCATTGTATAATCTATCTGGGTAGCCCAACATCATGGAATGGATTACACTAGTTCTGTCATGTACTGGTTTGAATAACGCTAACTCTTACCTTTTTATGTGTGTGAGTACATTAGCTTTTTGCTCAAGGTGAGGACTGCCTGGTGAGCTTGGGCACTAGTTGTGACATGCAAGGTTAATGCACTAATGGGCATGTGATACTTATCTTCACCCAATGGTTCAGTGCCATGAATCTACAGCATAGTGGCAAGTGGCCTTCTGATCATAAGAAATGTTGTAACATGATGAAGAGTGGTATCATCAATCTTTTTCCAGGCACCTGCCCACAGTTCTCCCTCACCTCCCCACCAATGGGCACCTACTCATGTCCTGGAAGTAACATTATCTACACCTGTGTCCTTAGCTCAAGCGCTAATGCTGTGATTACCCTCTGGAGTGGATCAGCCTTCCAATGTCCTCCTACAAATCTGATATCACTCACCCAGAGAGTAGGTGGGACAGTTCAACCATTTCTCTCAGGATCATGTGGCAGTCTCTCTGCTGTGACAACCAATGTTACTTCAACATGCTACACATCTGTCCTCACCATTCCTGCAGTTCAGGCTTTGAATGGCAACGGTGTTCAATGTACCAATGGTTTTACTAAAAGTGACATAGTAGGAAATGATACTGTCAAGATAATGAGTGAGTATTCATGAGGCAAATATTGTAATCTAATAAATGTGTGCCCATCCCACCTCGGTGTCTCCCTCCTCCCCAGCCTCCCCTGGTCCTGTTGGGAACATGACAGTAACCAGTTCATCTGTGGACCAGCTGACAGTGACCTGGACCCCTCCCACTACTGGTGGTGTTCCTACCAGCTACAGTGTCACTATCAATGACAGTAGTAGTCCTCTGGTCATAGCTGATAATGGATCACCAGTGTACACCCACACCTTCACTGGACTGGTCAGTGACACACTCTACACTGTCTCTGTGGTGGCCATCAACTGTGCTGGCTCCAGCACACTAACTGCATCAAGGAGAACTGGTAAGGTGCCCATTTATTAAAACAATTATTGTTTACCAGTAGAACAGATAATATAGTTGTTAGTCTCTAATTAAATTAAACTGAAACTGGTTATGGATTTTATTGATTAACTAATGTCAATGGTGATTGGATGTTGTGCCTGAGTTTGATGATTTATATAATTTTTGTCATTTACTTATTCAACTATTGCTTCTCTGGGCCATTCTCTTTTAATGCTTACATTTGTCTACTGACTCCTTGGTATGGCCACAACAGCTGCCCTGTAACCTGATGGAGGGGTATGGATATTAGTAACCTGATGGAGGGGTCTGGATATTTAGTAACCTGATGGAGGGGTCTGGATATTTAGTAACCTGATGGAGGGGTCTGGATATTAGTAACCTGATGGAGGGGTCTGGATATTTAGTAACCTGATGGAGGGGTCTGGATATTTAGTAACCTGATGTAGGGGTCTGGATATTTAGTAACCTGATGGAGGGGTCTGGATATATAGTAACCTGATGGAGGGGTCTGGATATTTAGTAACCTGATGGAGGGGTCTGGATATTAGTAACCTGATGGAGGGGTCTGGATAATTAGTAACCTGATGGAGGGGTCTGGATATTTAGTAGCTGCTGCCTTCTCTGCAGAACGAAAATCTTGTCATGGCAGAGTGCCTAGTGGTTATTTTTGCTCTCCACCCAATAACACACCATCAATACTAGAGTACAACACATGCAGGGTTAATACTGGAGTACAACACATGCAAGGTTAATACTGGAGTACAACACATGCAGGGTTAATACTGGAGTACAACACATGCAGGGTTAATACTGGAGTACAACACATGCAGGGTTAATACTGGAATACAACACATGCAGGGTTAATACTGGAGTACAACACATGCAGGGTTAATACTGGAGTACAACACATGCAGGGTTAATACTGGAGTACAACACATGCAGGGTTAATACTGGAGTACAACACATGCAGGGTTAATACTGAAGTATAACACATGCAAGGTTAATACTGGAGTACAACACATGCAGGGTTAATACTGGAGTACAACACATGCAAGGTCAATACTGGAGTACAACACATGCAGGGTTAATACTGGAATACAACACATGCAGGGTTAATACTGGAGTACAACACATGCAGGGTCAATACTGGAGTACAACACATGCAAGGTTAATACTGGAGTACAACACATGCAGGGTCAATACTGGAGTACAACACATGCAGGGTTAATACTGGAGTACATCACATGCAGGGTTAATACTGAAGTATAACACATGCAGGGTTAATACTGGAGTACAACACATGCAGGGTTAATACTGAAGTATAACACATGCAGGGTCAATACTGGAGTACAACACATGCAAGGTTAATACTGGAGTACAACACATGCAAGGTTAATACTGGAGTACAACACATGCAGGGTTAATACTGGAGTACAACACATGCAGGGTTAATACTGGAGTACAACACATGCAGGGTTAATACTGGAGTACAACACATGCAGGGTTAATACTGGAGTACAACACATGCAGGGTTAATACTGGAGTACAACACATGCAAGGTCAATACTGGAGTACATCACATGCAGGGTTAATACTGGAGTACAACACATGCAGGGTTAATACTGGAGTACAACACATGCAGGGTCATTACTGGAGTACAACACATGCAGGGTCAATACTGGAGTACAACACATGCAGGGTTAATACTGGAGTACAACACATGCAGGGTTAATACTGGAGTACAACACATGCAGGGTTAATACTGGAGTACAACACATGCAGGGTTAATACTGGAGTACAACACATGCAGGGTTAATACTGGAATAAATTCCATTGCCCATTGACATAAGCCGATGTAGACTAAGCAACATTTGGTCTCTTGATTTAGTTACTCACTCTCCACAAGCCTTATGCCAAAATTATCAGTATCCAGCTTGCACAAGTTTCAGACGGAAGCTAAGGATTTCAAAAACCATGAAGCACCTGTCGTGACATGATTTGCTTTTATTGCTGGGCAGTAAAATCATTATAGCTTGGATTAGCTTTAATTGTATTGCATGGATGGATCAAATGCAAACAGCGATTATATTCTAGTAAGGTAATTTCCACAATCTACCAGCTAGATTGATAGGAACAAAAGTATTAGATTTGGATCTCCAGTCAATAGTGGTGCATTTCAGTATAGAAGAAAATCTTTATCAGATGAAACCTTTGCAGGATTCGAAACGCCCAGTTAGTCAGCCTTAAAATTGGCCCCCCAGGACTACACCAATTATGCACCACCTCCTACAATCTAGTGTGTGACACTCAAATATGAAATCAAATCACTACAACGAAAAACCCTCATATACTCTAAGGCAATCCTGACATGTCAGTGCAGTTCTGTTTTGCAACTTGGACAAACGCACATGAACGTAAGGCTGAAGCTAAACACATTTCAGTGGCGTATCAATAGGCACTTTTTAGGACCAACATTTTGACTTCAGTTCCCAATTTATTTGTCTCCCCTTAATCATCGTAAGCGGAACGAAGGGTCATTTCTTGTGCAACACATTACTGACATGATATCTAGCTATACGTGTATGTAGATCTAAAGCTACTTTCATTTGTTCTGAAACTGAGAAGTTGTCTTTATTATCAGTTAATAGATTTAAAAGGCCTTATACTCCACGCATGAGCTATTCGCAAAGGAACAGTTCATAGATTTAAACCCTTTCATGAACTTTGAAGAATGCAACAACAGTTTAAATCAGCATTGCTGTTTAGACAGTTGCGTCACTTGAAGACAGTAGTATAAAAGGTTATCCATTACAACTGATATATGTATTGTTTGGTTGCATGGCACCTCTACAATACCACAATAGTAAGTACCCTTCTCTAAAATGTCCACATTTCTTCATAGAGGCACACTCTCCTGCAAACATACAGATTGTCTCAGTGTTTAACCCCAACCACACCTTTCGCCATCTTGAGGTATCCTGGATACCAGTGGTAAGTTATTAGTAATTTTAAACGGTTATTAACGATTATGAGTTATTACCTTCTATCTTCAGGCAGGCAGTGTGAGTGTGTACACAGTGAGGGTTGTTGGTGATGGTAGTACATCTGTTGGTCATGGCTCTACCAAATGTACCACTTCACCATGTCTCTTTGTGCAACAAGTCAATGTCCCTGCTACCAGTTACACCATCTTTGTGGCCTCCATAAATGGAGATGGGGAGGAGAGTTCTGAGAATAATACCACTGTCAACAGTAAGGACACACAATGCAATTATTTGAACCAAGTAGTTACAATGATGGACTGTTGTTGCATGTGTATGTGTTCCTTGATTTTCCCCTGTAGTATGCTGTAATATTGACAGATGTGTTCTTTATGTGCCCATATACATTATAAAGACCTAATGTATATTTCTAGACTCCTTCAACTACCTCATTAAATACACATCATTTCTGAGCTATGATGGCTGTGTGGCAATGACTGACTGCTCGTTCTCGAACAACCAGTCCTTCTACTGTATGGTGTGCTGCAGTACTGATCCCTCTGTTCCTCCTGACTCAAGTGTATACAACATCTCCACTACCAGAGGCACAGAGGTGACTGTCTCCCTACAAGGCCTCACCAGTGGTCAGATGCACTACTGCAAGGCAGCAGCTACCAACACTAACTCTAATAACTGTGCTGGTCCAGTGGTTGGAGGTGTGAAGGTGTTCTTCAGTTTTATGGCATCTCCATTTCCTCAATCTGCACATTTGCCTAACCCTGGTATGTCTGTATGTATGCATTGATGTACTGATGTATATGGGATCGTTACCGCAAAAAGGCATGTCAGTTGTTTTCAAGATTTCAAATTCTAGAAGTCTGAAATGTCCTCTACACTTTGATTGTTACGCATTGAGAATCGGAGTATCTGTCATGGTGTTGTAAGGCTCTGAATTGTTAATTAGCCATATACATTTCAACGCAGGTGGTACATTTCTATTGCGTTAGATCTTGTCTATATAAAGCGTTCAAAATGTTCGTCTATATATGTCAAATAGCTGGTTTGCCTGTTACTTTTAATACAGCAAGTAGGTAGTTTTAAAGCAAAATTGTTGCGATGTAGGTTTGAAATATTATTGTGTCACATTCTGTGTATAAATGAGTGTGTGATGTCACTTTGCAGCCAGCCATGTGCCCTCCATTGATGTTTCTACTGCTGTTGGTATAACCTTCTCCATTACATTTATCATGGCCTTCTCTCTGGGAGTGTTGGTGACCATGTGTACCAAAACTACATTACATCATCCTAATGCACCTTATGATGTGGTGGGCATTAATCAGAAGAAGATAGATGTCAACATTTCATTAGTGAATAATGATGCTTATGGGACAGTGAAATAGATTGAAATAGATTTTGAATGTGCTTCTTTTAAAAGTAACTAACAATTGTAAAACCTCTCTTTTGTGTTTGAAATTTTTCTTTCATAACTTGGGCTATTCGATTATGATATTAAGTGAATATTATTATGTTCCACTGTAATTCTCAGGTGTGAATAGTCGTTTGATACAAGCAAAAGATCATTTCCTGCAAACTGTCCCTCATAACGAGGTTACTGACAAAGATAACAAATCAAAAAGATAGTGACGTGGTCTCCATATATTAATTTGATCAGTTTCGCATGCATCATCTCATACAAATGCCTCATACGACCTGCGCGTTATCATGCAGACCGCGGAACACCACGTGACCATGATTCGGCCCACCCTTCTAATTGTCCGCATCCAACTATTCAGTCACACCAATTTAATCAGTGTGCGTACATGTTTTATTTGTTCTAGCTCCTTCCACCATTGAACTGACAGTTAGTAACCCGTCCACGTGAACTCGTTGTTATTTATTACAGAGCACGCACTAAGTCCATCTTACAGCACGCAAGCGTGCATTATACATTTCGAAATAGAAATGTTACGCCGGCTTATACGTTGTATGAGTAATTAAAAGTTCAGCGGTGCCTTAGGCATACAGCTATTGACAATAGCCTCGCCTGTTCTTAACTAGCTCTCTGAAAGACCTGTGCATTAATCAGAAAACCGATCGAGCTTGAGTTAGCATGATATGTCTATTCTCTAGAGGTTGAGTTTAGCCTCGTCCCAAGCCCTATTTTTATATTAAAGTTACGGGGGCGAAAAATTTTCGCCCCCTTAACTTTAATATACAAATAGGGCCTGGGACGAGTTGGCTTATAAGTGTGGATTGGAAGGTGTTGTTATTAGCCTGAAACCACTCCCCATACAGTCGAAAGCGTCGTACAAAAATGCATGCTGCTTTGTTGCATAATAATTTATATAGAATCTGTAGGCTAATTGCATCACGTGTATTCAATCGCTTGGTCTGGGGCCCAGAAGAACCGCCTTCCGAGGGCTGTTGTATCACGTGAGTCAATCAGTCTGTAAGCTCTCGATTAGCTTATAGCGATTTATGATCTAGGTCTGGAACTTGAATGACCGCTAACACAACATTGGTCTGACCTTTTGAATGAGAATGCTACATGTGCGTGTCTCTGCATTGCTATACTTGTGCTTCAGTGCATTGCAAGTTGCGTGTCCTTCGCTAATGGTATGTGTCTCTGTATTGAAAGTGACACAAACAACAGAGATAAAAATAACTGGCAATGCAGAGGCACACACAACCAGAAATGCTGAGGCACACACAACCAGAAATGCTGAGGCACACACCACTGACTGAAAGAAAAGACACTCACATTGCAATGCACTGAAGAACAACTAGCAATGCAGGGACCCACATACAACTACCGTATGTAGCAATGCAGGGACCCACATACAACTACTGTATGTAGCAATGCAGAGGAAGCACACGCAACCAGCAATGTAGATGCAAACAGAACTTGCTTGCAGAGGCACACACAACCAGCAATGTAAACAGAACTTTGCAATGCAGAGGCACACACAACCAGCAATGCAGAGCATATCCCAGAAATGGCCCATACATACGCGGTCATCCTGTTGTTTTTTTCCAAATTGAATTTCAAACATGTTTAATATACTCTAAAAATCGATTTGATTATAATATGCATTTTTCATGAATAAAGCATTAAGCACCCTTTTATTAAAATCAAGACATTTAAATTAATTTCAACCGCGCATAATTATATTTAGTAAAATTTATACAAACTGGGACTAATCAAAGATGGCGCGTGGTAAGCGCGTTTTAAGAGGTCCCCCGCATAGTTCTATCCGGCAATCGGATTCACAGCCTCTGGATCTAGAACACTATCGTCCAAGCGCTTCTGCAGGTAGGTTTGAATGCTCCTTACCTGGTTGTTCCTCTTCTTTAGGGACGAAGGATGCCTTTAAAAAACACCTGCAGATACACTTCTTGAAAAAAGACCCTGGAATCTCGGCGGACTTACTTCACGAAGCAGGTTTCACCGTTTGTGCGGATTGTAAGACAGTCCTGGTTACCATTAAGCGGACCCGGTGTACGTCCTGCATGAATGACAGCCGCCACTCATCTAAGTCCAATGGCAGCAGCTGTGAGGCCGTGGTTTCAAATATCAATAATAGCCGTTCGTTACTTGGTAGTCCACAACCACCTTCTGAGCCACCTTTACCCTTTAATACGTCGTCACCTGGGCTATCGTCAGTTTCGCAAGGGACATCAGAACCCCAGCCTTCTCCATTGACACCCTCTATTTCGGCTGGAATAGCAACAGCACATTCACCTCTCATAGAACCTTTGGTGCCTCTTTCACCTGTCCAATTATCGCCCGAGCCCTTGCAAGTGGAGTCGGAAAGCGATCGAGCTATGACATCGCCACAGGCACCAATTGTCCGACCTCTTCATAGGAAGCAATGCATTGTAGCTGGCTGCCACGAGCTAATTGCTCCAACTATGTGGCGTTCACATATGGGTCTTCACGCACGGGGTCTTTTTCTAGGCGAGGTACCTAAAGAATGGCTGCAGGAACAAGGCTTGTACATTTGTGAGTGTCGAGCACTCGTGGCTAAATCTCGTTTTGCATCACATTCGCGAAGATGTTTAGCTGGCTTGGCAGCTCCTCAAACACCGATTTCCGAGTCCTCGCACAGTACAAACACAGTCTTACCATCTTTTGAAGAAGTTTGCCTCCTATCTTGCCGAACCTTGCGGCACATTCCCAAGAAGTCTCGTCCTGCTTTTGCCCTAGCGTTGTCTTTTTCTTTGAAGGCAGTGCTTCACGATAACTCTTTGGACTCTTGGCTGAAGTTGTTTATGCTACCAAAGTGCCTCTTGCCTTCAAAAAAACGGGGTGGTAGGCGTAATAACCCAACCCCAATAGACTCGCTATGCAATTTATGGTGCAAAGGGGACCATGCGACATTATGGAATATGGCAAAGAGTCGCAGGGTCACAGGACCTTTGGCGCGCACTAACTCAGATGACTCTGTCCCACGTAATCTCATTGATTTTGCAGTTTCTTTGTCTCATGAGGGCATGTTTGCAAAAGCTTGTAGAATTTTAGTATCCTCTGGCCTGGCACCCAATAATGAGGATACGTGGAAGCTGTTAAGGGAAAAACACCCAGAGGGGCCACTCCCTATAATCCCCGAAACAACCTCTGCACAATCCATATCCCTGAATGACGATTTTGATGTTTACAACATCCTTAAATCCTTCCCGAAGGGTACTGCAGCAGGTCCTTCTGGCCTAAGAGTGCAACACTTGTTAGATGCGGCATCCATTCCACTTCCCACGACTATTGGTTCCCTGCTAAGAAGGGTTGTTAATCTCTTGGTGTCTGGGAAAGTTCCCCAGGAGGTTTCTCTTTTCATGGCAGGTGGGTCCTTGACAGCGCTCAGCAAGTTAAAGCCTGGCTGTGCCCCGGACATAAGACCAATTGCTGTGGGCGAGGTTCTGAGGAGGTTGACAGGAAAATGCTTATGCGCTGTCCTTAAACAAAGGGTTATTGATTTTTTTGAGCCCATACAGTTTGGTGTGGCTTGCCCTATGGGTTCAGAAAAGGTAATTCATGGAATTAGAGCCTGTGTGGAAAAGTTTTGGAATGACAGGGATTTATCAGTTATGAAGGTGGATTTCAAGAACGCTTTTAATTTAGTCTCCAGAGATGCTGTTCTACAGGAATGTGCAAATCATTTCCCAGATTTGCTTCCATGGGTTGCCTGGTGTTATGGCTCTCACCCTTTTTTGTGGCACACTATGGGTCAGCTAACATCACAATCAGGTGTGCAGCAGGGAGACCCACTGGGTCCTTTTCTGTTTGCATTAGTTTTGCACAAGGTTGCTAGAGCAATTAAAGAGGATTCTGAGTGCAGCCAACTTTTGTATCAAGCTTGGTATCTTGACGATGGCATCCTAGCGGGCAAGAAATCTTCAATTCGTCGATCCTTGTCCCTTATACAGGAGTTAGGACCCCCTCTTGGTCTTTACGTCAATATCTCTAAATGTGAGCTCTATTGCCCAGGCGATACCCCCACTTTCCCATCAGAGCTTAAAGTATCCAATTTGCCTCATTTTGAGATCTTAGGGTGCCCAATAGGTGATTACATATACTGTGCAAACTTTATTGCCTCAAAACGTCTCCAAGCACACAAGCTGTTGCTCCAGTTGAAAGATGTTGCTGCCACAGACCCACAAGTGGCGTTAACTTTACTTCGTTTGTGTGGTAGCTTTTGCAGGTTAAGTTACTTGGCTCGTTCAACTCCAACTGATTTGGTATTGGAAGCTTTCAAGCTTTTTGATGATGACATCCACCACTGTTTCATGGACTGTATAGGTTTCGCAACTTCTGATGAGGCATGGTGCCAGGCCCAGCTTGGCCTCAACAGTGGTGGTCTAGGTTTGCGCTCACTGTCCCTTCACTCAAGCTCAGCGTATATCGCTTCTGTCTGTTCCTCCGGTGTTGTTGATTCTGAAGACATACATCTCACAAATGCCATTGACCACTTTAATTCTCATGTTTCTCCAATCGAGAAACTTTCTGTCAATTCCATTATCTCCTCACCCGTCAGTCAGAAGTTTCTGTCTTCTAAAGTGAATGACCTTTGTTTTCAAGACCTTTTTAATCGATCCTCTCCTGCTAACAAGGCTAGGCTGCTATCAGTTTCAGCTCCTCATGCCACATCCTGGCTATCAGTTATTCCTTCCACATCCCAAGGTCTACATCTTGACCCCATTGAATTCAGGGTAGCTGTCAAGTGGTGGCTGGGCCTAGATACCTCCCAGGGCTCTCAGTGTGCCTTCTGCCCTGCCCACAGTCTGGACCCTCTCGGACACCACGCTTTAACATGCAAATGTGGGGGTGATGCTGTATTACGCCATAATGCACTCAGGGACACTTTAGTGCACTTCCTTCACCGTGCGCATGCTTCTGTCCAAGTTGAAGTTGGCGCTGGGCTCTTTCCCGACCATTCGCAGTCAAAGACCTGCCGATATTCTGTTACAGAATTGGAACCTTGGGAGGCCCGTTGCCCTGGACATCTCCGTTGTCTCACCGCTAAACCCTTCAACTTTAGCTGAAGCGGGAGCAACGTTTGGTGCAGTCCTTGAGGCAACGGAGAGCAGGAAACACCAGGCCAACGATGAAAAGTGTTCAGCTCTAGGGTGGGTCTCAACCCCTCTAGCAGTTGATTCCTATGGGGCTTGGGGTAAAGAGGCTACATTGTTTTTAGCACAAGTTGCTGCTCGGCTTGCAATCCACAAGTCCCTTCCAAAGTCACAGGCTTCTTTCGACCTGTTCTCCAACTTAAGCATTTGCTTAATTAGAGCAAATGCCAGAGCCATTCTCCGAAGAGTGTAGAACCGTACCTAATTATGTATTATGAATAAATAATAGTTATAATTATTATTATTGACTTCATAATTGTATTTAAAAGATGACGCAATATCATGTTTCTTGAATAATTCATGACGTCTACGACGAAACTTTGGCTCCCGTGCACATGTAACATTGATTTAAATCTGATATTAAAAAAACGAAAGTCTACCGTGCCAAAGCTTCTGCGCGAGGGTGTGGCTACTGTGGTACGCCCACGCATGTGTGCATGGATTGAAAAGTCAGTTAGTTGATAAATAAATCATGCATGCAACGCATGCCGATAGGGACTGACATGTGTGCACACAATATATCTGTTATACATCATGGCAGTGTGCAATGTGATCTGTTCTTTTAATTTATCATTGTCTACTTGAACCAGCTAGTAGCTCTAACCATGGATTATTAGCTATTACAATCCTTGCTCGAACCCAGTGGGATATGCCTTATGTAATTCTCTTTGTCGGTAGCACTCGCGGCATTACTTTCAAAGTGGCTGTATGTTTCAACGCTTATACGTAAGTTTATCAATATACATGAAAAAGCTGGGCGATTTTTATATAGACTCTATTGCCTGGTAACCTCGAACAACGCTCAGTTACAATTTCCACACTTTTCGTGTTCATTTCACTACATGTAGTTACGAGCATTATCCGTGCATGCATGCATTGCGATACATGCGGTTGATGGTGCATGATCCAATTATGCTGTCATAGTCTGCGATTAATTAAGTTAAGTAATTGTGCATTATGCAAGACAATACGGTTCAAAATAACATGACTGCACCGCTGCACGCGCTTAGTCAAAACAGCGCTCAATTGCATGCATGGTAAATGCATGATGAAGAGATTAGAACAAACTTGCTGCCCTACCAATTGCACTGATGCATGGATGTGCCTTCACTGTTATACATATATCAGAACTTTTACTATATCTATGCGTGTGCACCT
Source organism: Ephydatia muelleri (assembly GCA_013339895.1). Classification (NCBI taxonomy): domain Eukaryota; kingdom Metazoa; phylum Porifera; class Demospongiae; order Spongillida; family Spongillidae; genus Ephydatia; species Ephydatia muelleri. Next base: position 854,439 of record JABACO010000006.1, read on the forward strand.
AAATTGGTGTATATGCAAATTGTTGCATGCATATGGTATATGGATACAATGTAGAGTGCAGCAGATAGTATGCAGGCATTGTTTCCTTGCAACTACTGGTTATGACAATAACAAAGGTCAGGTATTGGCATCTGTTTACTACCACTATAATCTTTCGTGCAGCTAGTACAGTCCTTCACAATTCACTGGGATAAATGTTCAGTTGATTTATGATCAAATATGCATGGTTGAATGGATTGATGACTCCAGGTTAAAAGTGACACTGTCAATAAACCTAATGTTCGTGCAAAGGTGATCTGCGAGTATGTTTTGCATGCAGAGCGATCACGCAAGGTAATATGTTATTATTAATAGGACATTAAGCAATAATCGAATCGGATCAGCTTCAAAACGTTCTATATAGAGCTTACAAATAAAAAAGCGGGGGAGATTAAAGGATGCAACACCGAACTGACTGATCCGCAGCCATATAAACCTAGTCCCTCGTATATATGCTCTGAACAGACAATTTGCATGTCTGCGACATGCATGAATTAATTAATCAACGATGACCTTACTATATTATCTCCCACCTTACACGTCAGCTGGCGTGGTCCCAAATTTCAGATAGAAAGCCGTTAATAATTAGCTGTTCTCAAATACAGACTGCCCGCATAAGTGACATGTTACCCAAGTTGCTGTAGCGGACCCGTGGGGTTGGACAAATTTGAACGGTTATGAAGCATCAAATTAGAATCGGAGCGCCACTTCGGCGAATCGTGTCTCAGTTCTTGTATTTCGACCCCCCCCCCCCCCCCCCCCCCCCCCCCCCGTTTTCGTACTCAACCAGGGCTCCGGCCCCTTACCAAAATATTGCATGGATCTGGATCCGCCCCTGCCTAGCGGGGATGTGGCCAGTAATAGTTTGTGAACATTTTGTGATCTAATAAACCTGACTATGATTATTTAGTAAAGCTTCATGTAAAGGTACATACATGTAGCCGGCCGAGTTTCTGTTATGACGACCATTTATTCGATAATGGCAAGATGGCGGCGCCAGTAACCGAACATTGTTCAAAGGCTCCCCGAACTAGAAAAATCAATGTAATGGAAAAAACAAATGGCATGAAAACATGTACCAATGTGCTGCAAATCATAATAAAGGGTGGCAACTCAATTTTTCGGTAAGATTCAATTTAAAAAAACAGTGGAATACAGTAATTAGGTCAGAAAACATTGATTTTGTGTACAGTTAATGGGAAGCTATGTTTTGCTTTCCCGAACTGAAATCTTCAACGTAATGATATATATTTTTTTGCACAGTTTGCACCTTACAACCTTTCTACACGTAAAAATGAGGTGGCAAATGTTTTATAACTTGCGGTTATTTAATTAAATTCAAGAGTAACCATTTTTCATACATTTAAATAGGTGTAAGTCTAACTTTGTTTTGAATACATCCGAACCATTAGTACTTATAAATTCAAAACAAATTCAAACCACACTACCCCTATGTACTAGCAAGGGAACGCATGCAATAGGATGTCTTTTTGAATACCATCACTTTCCTGGTGACCGCTGATTTCTGCATATGACACACAACCAGCAATGCAGAGGGCAATATAATGCGATGCAGGGCACACACATCTACGGACCTTTATTCACTTTATCTCTGCATGTAGTATATTACGATCTAGCATTCAACTTGTTTCACACAATATGCAAGACGAGCTTCCCTTCCGAGTCCCGCCTACACTATCACGTGATACCATCGGCGCACAATGCATGCGCTCCAATTAGAAGTCGTTCGCGATACAATGCGCTATTTCAAAATGTTTCGGTGAGTTTCGGCGAAGGCAGTTACGTTACGAGCATAATAATGATCACACGCATGCACGCTCCGTCATCAATCTAGCACGCGATCATCGGCCGACGTCAATCCGATGGCTCCGAAGTCTAATGCATCATGTGAGTAGTATTTGATCTGTGATCGCATGCATCGTACCCAGTAGTGCATTAGCTGAAGAGCTGGTCATTTTTAGTTCAGAGCTAAGCAGCATCGATCATTACCTGATCGATAATTTAGACTGCATACCATGCCCGGCCCCTTCAACTGTTATCTGCTCTTAGTACTACAAGAGCTCTAGATCTGTGCATGACGATTGCATGGTGTGCATTCTTTGGATATACTTATTTGCTCCTTTCAATAGTTTAAAGAAAAAAGTTAGTTAGTTCAGTTGTGATTCCTTATTCTAGCTCTTTTGAAATGCCTTGAAGAATCACGTCAGTTCTCGTGCATGACCTTCTTCGCAGTTGGCCTAGTAAGGTGTAGAGGTAAGATGTAGAGGCTGGGTCTTTCACCTCAACCTCAAACGAAAAGACAATGGCATTCATAATCCAAACCATCTGTGTAAACGATGCCCTAATATGGGTTCACAACACGTTGTAAACAGTTTGTACTCGCTTGCATTTGCCAGCCGTATCTAAGTCTACTTATTAAATATATGGAATGTTCTATACGAAAATGGGTCTTGTGGATTTTATTTTATAACATAAA
>JABACO010000006.1:861974-897218 GCA_013339895.1 Ephydatia muelleri
CCCAACCTACGGGCCTGGGTCAGACAGAATGCGCAAACCGGTCACGTACGATGCGTCCACTGTATGTAATTTGGCCGGTGGCATCATACATATCTATATCTATGGTTGTGGATGTGTTAAGCGTATGTAATTTTAAAAAAAGATTTGCTAATTTCGCGGTGATTACTACTAGTACGATTGAACCTCTCCGGCCGCTATACATGTAAGTATGTCGAACTGCTCGTGTTGTGCATGCGTGTACGTCGTAATGGGTACAGTATATGTAGCGATATGTAAGTCGTGCTTGATGGCCGTTTCTCCACAACACATAAAAAAAAAAAAGTTGGATAGAAGCGTATCCGTGCGCACAACAGAACGCGTACATGCAGAGCTCAGGGCTTCATGTATGCATTGTTCCGTGCTTCCATGCGCAGATTCAAAGAGGTATTAGAGAGAGAGTAGCATGACACCAATGACTTGCACGTAAGTCGTTACGTACAGTCCTTTAACACGTGCATTGCGTATAACATTATATCCATCAAGCACACGACTCCATGTAGTTTTTTTCGGTACTTTATAAGTATAACTCATGCAGGCCTGTGAGAATAAATCGAATAGCGTCAGGAAAAGAAGGTAACGTTCAGTAGGACAGCACGCGTTATTCTATTCAGCTTTCCAAAGCGCGTGATCGGTACGTGTGTGTATGTTTCAACCCTTTTGCCAAATCCAACGTGAATATATCACTGACTCGGTGCTACCATCGCCTTGACTAGGAAAAGAAAGCTCTCATATGATGCCTAAATACGTCAGTAAGGTGGAACATGGATGCTTCTCACCCGTTTGCTTTCTCTACATCTGGTGGGGACCTGGGTCAATGGCTTCAGTAACAAGAGTCTCGCCTCCCTCATCGTAGCATATGATAAGCATGTCCAACAGTATAGTACCACTTTGTTGTCTCTTCATCTGGTGTACCACTTTGCTTTCTCTTCATCTGGTGTACCACTTTGTTTTGGCTCTACCATGTGGCAGGCTGTTGTGAGTGGATGTGCTACACTCGGTTTCTTCCTGCTTAACTCTGCAGGCAATGCCTTAGGGGATCGTGCGATCTTATTATCCTAGACCTTCAGCAGTAAATATAATGTGTACATTTGCATGCATAGTCTTGTATGTTCATTTTAAAAGGTTCATTCACATGCAATGTCATATTTTGATCACTTTTCTATGTGCGTGCATACAAATACTCATGTCTTGTTTGTGTAAGTACACATCGTACATTATGCTGGGAGGTCTAACATCCAATGGTGTAATTTCCATTTTATGTAGTGCAATGGTGGTTCCTCTAATGTTGGTGATCCTATTGGGAGCGGTGCAAGGTATGTCCATTGTCCATTTGCAGAAAGATGTGCTTGTAAGCTTATCTTTTTGCATTTGCAAAAAACACTGCATTCCTTCAGGACAGTTCTCCCTTACCTCCCCACCAATGGGCACCTACTCATGTCCTGGAAGTAACATTACCTACACCTGTGTACTTAGCTCAAGTGCTAATGCTGTGATCACCCTCTGGAGTGGATCAGCCTTCCAATGTCCTCCTACAAACCAGATAGGACTCACCCAGAGATCAGGGGGAGTAGTTCTACCATTCACCCTAGTACCATGTGGCAGTCTCTCTGCTGTGACAACCAATCTTACCACAACATGCTATACATCTGTCCTCACCATTCCTGCAGTTCAGGCTCTGAATGGAGCCACTGTTGTGTGTGCGGATGGTGCTACTGGAGCTGTTGTGGGAAATGATACCCTGATGATAAGGAGTGAGTTGTAGATTAATGTATGATTGATCCCACCAACAATGTACCCCTCCTCCATTCGCCCAGCCTCCCCTGGTCCTGTTGGGAACATGGCAGTAACCAGTCCACCTGTGGACCAGCTGACAGTGACCTGGACCCCTCCCACTACTGGTGGTGTTCCTACCAGCTACAGTGTCACTATCAATGACAGTAGTAGTCCTGTGGTCATAGCTGATAATGGATCACCAGTGTACACCCACACCTTCACTGGACTGGTCAGTGACACACTCTACACTGTCTCTGTGGTGGCCATCAACTGTGCTGGCTCCAGCAATGGGACATCACACACCAAGTGGACATGTAAGTTTATCATTCTGTAATTGTACACACACACACACACACACACACACACACACACACACACACACACACATACACACACAACACACACACATACATACACAACACACACACATACACACACACAACACACACACATACACACACAACACACACACATACATACACAACACACACACATACACACACACAACACACACACATACACACATACAACACACACACATACACACACATACGCACACACACAAACACACACACACTGATATTTCAAACAGATGCACATTACTCTTTTTAATCATGATATTAGTGTGATTGTGGGATGCATGTGTGCAGCTATGGTGCTAATCGGTGCTAACTGTTGGAACAAAAGAATGGCTGTGGGCAAGTTCTAGAGATCTGCTCAAACTCGTTTTCAATGAGTTTATGACACTTACCTAAGGCTCCGCCTAGCTTGTAGGCTTGTAGGATCATAGCCTCGTAGCCATACGAATAAACTATTTATATGCTGACTAGTGGGGCCAGGAGTTGTGTAGAATGATGTTGACTAGTGGGGCCAGGAGTTGTGTAGAATGATGTCGACTAGTGGGGCCAGGAGTTGTGTAGAACGATGTCGACTAGTGGGGCCAGGAGTTGTGTAGAATGATGTTGACTAGTGGGGCCAGGAGTTGTGTAGAACGATGTCGACTAGTGGGGCCAGGAGTTGTGTAGAACGATGTTGACTAGTGGGGCCAGGAGTTGTGTAGAACGATGTTGACTAGTGGGGCCAGGAGTTGTGTAGAACAAGGCTAGGTTAGGTTTCACCAGTGGTGATATTATACATGTAGGTCACCTGCTACTGTGATGCATGGTTTAATATGACATGTGGCATGGCTATGGTGTGAGGACGTAACACAGTAACCATAGCAACTACACAATCTGCACATCTACATCTATGTATCTTTTAGACACCACACTCACACACCCACACACACACACACAACGCACACACAAACACCCACACACACACACACACACACACGCACACACACACACACACACACTACACACACTACACACAATATGGTGTCTGAAACATAACATAGTCCTACAGACATAAATCATAGCTCAGTGGCAAGGGCATCTGGATTGTTCGTTAGAGATGTATAAATTCACCATGGGCGCAGATGGCCTTAAGTTGTCTGTACTTAGATGCACATTTAAAACAATTAAAGTGTGCATGAGAAGGTCGCCCTTTAATTTGTACATGTACATCTGCAGGAATGGAATGGCATAATTGTTGCCTATCTTGAAGGTGTACACTAGCTGCATGTTTGACCTTGCTCACATGCAGGTCAATTGATAAGATTATTGGCAGGATTAGTGTCTTGCCACACGAGGTATCCACAGGATCGAAGCATGTCAAACATTTTTCTGCATCGTTACAGGATGTGTGTATAAAATACAGTTGAGTTATCTTGTCTTAAAAAATATAGCACAATATCTGAGAGAACTAGACATTGTTATCTATTTAAAATTGTAAGGTCTGCTCCTATGGTAAAGTTTGCTTACCACAATACATCCCTTCACCACTGCTGATGTGAATCCGTGTGTGACAACCAATGGATATTGCGCTCACACCAACACCAGTCCATTTTCTCCTCCTGCCAAGCTAGGACTCTTTTCCGACAGATGCCAAGGTGGTATCATTTTCTAACAGCCTCTCCTCTCTGTCTGTACCAAGGTATCCTTTATCCAACAGTCTAATACACTCATGCACATCGCATTTCATGCACAACACAAGAGCTCTATACAAGTAGCACACTCTACGATTAATGCCATCTAATTGCTCTTACAGACTGAGTAAATGTACCCCCTGCCCCATACTAAGAATCGTAGTTGTGTTTGGCCCATAATGGGGGCAGGCAACAGCCGCAGCCAGGCATGTAGCAGCTGTGCCTTGTACCACTGGGCCTACAGGGACCAACGGGTGACGCTGGTCACCATTGGGTCGGCTTGTGTCCCAAACCAAGACGCTGGTCATGGTTTGGTGGCTGTCCCAGGGTAGAAGCCCGGAGGGTGTCGCCCACCATTGATCAAAATACATGTACACATTGAAATACAAATGGAGAGAGGGGAAGAGTGGAGGGTGGGTGAGCAACTGGTCGCAGTCAAGGCTATGACTGGAGTGCTGCACCCATGAAGCCCTCACTTAAATACAAAACCTGTAACCATATCGACAACGATTGGGGTGATTTGATTGGATAAGGGTAATATGGGGGAAAAGGATCCCCTGCAATGCTATTGGGCACTAATGCACCGTATAGGATTGGTTAGGATCGTTCATTGAATGCATCTGTAGAAACATATGTTTACATCTTGGCCTTAGCAACATCACTATAGCCAGCTTAGCAACACTACATGACACAGAGCAACTCTCTGCATTAAACTTAGTTTACTACCACTGTACCTAAACTACCCTAGCACAGAAAGCATGAAATAGAAATAGTTATTCAAACCATCTTTATCAGACTGAGATAAATTAATGATGACCCACAACCAAGGAATGTGTTCAATCCACCTTCTTCCGTGTACATTGATTAGAAACTGCACGCATGCTTTGCAGAACCCATAGTGTGTGTACGTGGTTCAACAAGACTACAACAGCTACCAGTAATTTATTGACAGGTAATGTTGATAAACATGTTCAGTTGGACTGGCTAGTGTAATTTGTTGTGCTTATACCTATATTATAGACCTATTTTGCTAAATGATCAGGTCAGTAGGTGAATTACAAAGCTCAGTTCGTAGATGTTTTTACCCAGAAATCCCTATATAGTTCCAGGCACAGACCCTGGCAACCACCTCACAGATGCTATGTGGGGAAACAGTTGTCTCAAGAGTTGTCCATTGCTGTTTCATGCACAGAGGCAATGCATATACTGGGGCCTGTTTCAGTTATGGGTGTATTGTAATTATTTCAGTTATGGGTGTATTGTAATTTTTTTAGGTTTTAGGTGTTTCTGTTCATATATTGTTACCAAATGGGACTGTTTATGCAAAAATGGCCCCATGGATATTTAAAATTATAATTAAAAATTATTGGTTTGCATAAAACAATTTTAGATTCAAACAATCACATGGTCAGTTCCTTAAACATGATTTTTATTGACAGTAAAGTGCAAAGTTAAATAATTGTGCAACTTTGGTGACTGGAAATTTGTCCATACAGGTGTGTTGTGTATGTGGGCATGTGTGTGCATGTGTGGGTGTGTACATGTGTGTGTGCAGTGTGGAAATCCCAACAATGATTTGAGGTCAATGATGGTCCTCTTTCTACACGTTTGTAGACATACAGTAATCACACACAATCACATTTACAAGTACATTCACAAAGCCATCACACGCACAAACACACATACACAAACACATACAATTATAGACATGCACACACACATACATACACACACACACACACACACACACACTACACGCACACACATAAAAAAACACATATGGGAAAGTTTCCGAGAAAAGGGACCTAGCGTGTATTATAAAAAAGCATAATAAAAATGCCTTACGTGTGAAATGCTATAACTTCCGAAGGGTTAACGCTATCGTCTTCCTATTTTCAGCACTTCATATTACACCATTTCTCTATGGTAAAATACTTTTTGGGATCTTGCACTTGCTCCTTGCCAGTATTGCAACGTTCGATACCCCACCGGGTTCAAACCCGCCATAACTTTCTGTAGGAGTAATCAAATCGCTTCAAATTCGGTATGTAGGTAGAGAGGTCCTATACCTATCGATTTGTTCTGTTCGTTAATTTTTATGCCATCTGTTACGGAGATACAGTTGAATAAACTACGTGCACGTTTTCCCGCTTGATTCGCGCCAATGTAATAATCCCCGCCTCCCCATACATTGAGCGGAGCGCAATTTGCCCAAATCATTGGCGCGAAACGAGCGCGAAAATGTGCACGTAGTTTGTTCAACTGTATCTCCGTAACGGATTGCATAAAAATTAACGAACAGAACAAATAGATAGATATAGGACCTCTCCACCTACAAACCGAATTTGAAGCGATTTGATTACTCCTACAGAAAGTTATGGCGGGTTTGAACCCCTTGGGGTATCGGACATCGCGATACTGGCATGGAGCATGTTCAAGATCCTAAAATGTATTTTACCATAGAGAAATGGTGTAGTATGAAGTGCTGAAAATAGGAAAACGATAGCGTTAACCCTTCGGAAGTTATAGCATTTCAAACGTAAGGCATTTTTATTATGCATTTTTATAATACACGCTAGGTCCCTTTTCTCGGAAACTTTCCTATATGTAACAACCCACAGTCTGTCTACGGTCACACGAGGGGATTTGAGGTGTGAGAGGATCGACTGACAGTGTCTTTGTGCCCTCACATTCATGATCATTTAGATCCCAGTGACAATGAATTTGTGTGCACATGTGTTATGCGTCCAGGAATGCAGTATTGTTATGCTACAAGAGATGACCTTACACACGCACACACACACGTACACACACACACACACACATTCATACACATATATGCGTACACATACATACACACAAACACACACAAACACACAAGCACACACACAAACACAAACACACACAGGCACACACACAAACACAATCACACATAGGCACACACACAAACACACACACATAAGCACATTCATCTGCAATGCACACACACATGCACACACACATGCACACACACATGCACACACATGCACACACACATACACACACATGTACGCACATGCACACACACATGCACACAAATACACACACATGCACACAATGCACACGCACACACATACATACATACACACATGCACACACATACACACATGCAACACACACGCACATACACACATGCACACACACATGACATAAGGTAAACTGCCAAATTAGAACGGGTTGGCTTTATTGGAATGGGGGAGGGAGTCCAAAGTAGTAGAAGACTAGAGGAAGGGGTTTGAACCTCATTCTTCTTTGTGTACTGATATATAGAATTGGTCCTACCTCTAGTCTTCTACCATCCCCCCCCCCCCCCCCCCCCCCCCTCCTGTTCCAATAAAGCCAACCCTTTCTAATTTGGCAGTTTACCTTACATGTACATGTAAATCTATCTCACACAAAAGCACCACATGTCCATAAATGGCGATAACTTTAGGGGGAGCATATTTGGCCCTTTGTGTGTTAGGTGCTTGGTGTCACACCACCATGAGTGCACAGGTTGAACCACAAGTTTTCTATTCTATTCATGTGCTATCTCAGCATCATTCACACATGAGTCAATTAGCTTTACATGATTGTGGGACTGTGTCTTGACAGTGTAAATAAGAATAAAAAATACTCAGATCAGAATTTCTCTCTTGCAAATAGCATGGGAATGTACATGTACACACAGAAGCTTTTTATGGAGTAACTTTAAACTACACTTATGTGTAGGAATGAACAGGTAGGGTTTAGTGCTCATGTGTGTGTTAATTGTTTATTTAAATCATTATGTAACAAATACTTACATATAGAAATAGTTATGAGTGCATCATTCCTTCATTAAGCACCTCCTTCCTTCATTAAGCACCTCCTTCCTTCCTTAAGTACCTCCTTCCTTCATTAAGCACCTCCTTCCTTCATTAAGCACCTCCTTCCTTCATAAAGCACCTCCTTCCTTCATTAAGCACCTCCTTCCTTCATTAAGCACCTCCTTCCTTCATTAAGCATATCAAATGTGACACCACCTCACAACTCTCATTCTGACCAATGCAACGTATTGTGAATGCACATACACTGTGCATTCCTGCACAAAGAACATGTGCACACCAATGCAACCATGACAGCTTATCATGTGCCAGCACCAATTGGAGTAAATTTCCATCATTTTTTATTTGGGCAACATACTCAAATCACTATTTTATTTTGAATTTTTTTAACCATGATACATACTGCCACATTACACACACACACACACACACACACTCACACACACACACACACACACACATGCACACACACACACACTACATTCACAGTGGCACTACCATCTGATAATACTACCATCAAGGCTGTGTCTGTCTTTAACCGCAACAACACTCTTCGTCACCTTGAGATAACATGGACGCCAGTGGTAAGGGATCTTATGGTGTGTCCCCATCATCTCCCTCCTCCCCTCTCCAGGGAGGTGCTGTGACCATATATGGAGTGTACCTGGGTGGTGGTATCCATAGCTACACAAGCTGTACCACACCACAATGCTTCTATGTTGTACCAGTGTCTGTGGCTTCCACCAGTTATGTCATCTCTGTGGCATCAGTGAATAAGGATGGAGATGTGGGTCCTAAGAGCACCACCACCATATATGGTAAGTGATATTGTGGGTTCATGCATAAATGTATAGGCATTGAGATGTATAGTACATGTGCACTAGCTGGTAATTTATGTGCTTTTCCTTATACTGTTGTAGTGTAGTGGTTATATTGATATGGGTTTCATAACATTTCATTGGGCACCCTGACGTATGAAAATTAGAGCAAGGGAAAGTGTATATGTATGTCTGGAACTATTTCTATCGGCCATTATTGGACTATACTGTTCAATAGACATTAATAAAACTACAAAGACTACGTTTGAGATCGTTTCCGCAAAAACAGACTTAGTCAAGATTTCATTTTGTTTGATTTTCTTAAAAAGACTGAAATGTCCTCTACATAGCGATTCAGTTTCTACGCACTGAGAATCGGAGTATCTGTCATGGAGTTGTAGGGCTCTGAATTTTCATTAGCCATACATTTCAACGCAAGCATTACATTTCTATTTCGTGCACTAGAAAAGTTCTAATATTAACGCTAGGTCTGTTTTTGCGAAAGCAATCCCATTTATTTATTAATGTAGCTGTAGTTGAACTCTTTCTTCTTGCCCTCTGTATTTAGGTACAACAACAAAGAATACAATCATTAGCAATGTATTGATGATGGCATGTTTGGTATTGAAGTATTGAGCACCATCATTCAATAGACATTAATCAGACTACGTACATAAAAATATTAATGTGACTGTAGTTGAACTCCTTCCTTCTGCCCTCTGTATTTAGGCACAACAAACAACACAATCATTGACAGTGTTATGGCAGTGACAGGTGCTACCATGGCAACCATTGGTTGCTCATTCTCAAACAACCAGTCCTTCTACTGTATGGTGTGCTGCAGTACTGATCCCTCTGTTCCTCCTGACTCAAGTGTGTACAACATCTCCACTACCAATGGACCAAGTGTCAGTGTCTCCCTACAAGGCCTCACCAGTGGTCAGATGTACTACTGCAAGGCAGCAGCTACCAACACAAACTCTAATAACTGTGGTGGTCCAGTGGTTGGAGGTGTGAAGGTGTTCTTCAGTTTCATATCAGGTATCTTGGTTTGCAATAACCATGCTGTTATTTTCATTGCCAGATTTGATTGGACTGCAATATGTTGCAGTTTAATTTGTAGTTCTGATCGTGTGTTTGATCTGCTCCTATTCTTGGTTCCCCCCCCCCCCCCCCCCCCCCCCCCGGTGTACAGATCCCTCAATGAACCCACCCACCCCATCAGCTAATGGAGGATCTGTCAGCTCTCAAATACCTATCATCATTGGTGTCACTGTCAGTGTTGGTGTTGTCATCATCATCATCATCGTCATCATATTGATTGCAATATACATGACGAGGATTACAGGAAAAGGTAACTCTTGTGACCAAAGATGCCATTTAAATGTACATATTTTATATACACACTCATGCACTTTACTCACATCAACACCTTATCTCACTCATACATTACCAGCTACTATCACAACTATGTGCACAGTATAGTCTACGGTACCACCTCCTCCAAGGTAAGGCCTTTCCGTGTGCATTTCATCACTCCGCAATCACGTGATGCACTAACGAATCGCACCTCTTGTATACAGCACAACAGATAAGAAAGAGGATCCACCAATGATAGAACAATCCTTTTAATGCATTACGTGTATTCGCATCGCTTATTATTCAACGTGGTTATCAAACATGTCAATTAATACACGGGTAACGCCTTTCTTGTAGCACGCTCCAGAACTCTGTGGGGCTAACGGAAAGATCATTCCAAGATGAGGTGGTTTCCAGACAGGCGGGTCAGTGCTACTGTAGTCCAGGTGAAAGCTATGAAGACATAGCTGAATGTAGGAAAACCAGAACTGAGCGACATCCAGTACCTGCCATTGTGTCCGGAACTACAGTGCTACAAAAAACGCGTACATACTCGGTGCCATCAAAGAAGGCGAGTCTGTGCGTATTTGTGCGTGTGTTTTGAAAACGTTCAATTGGGAATAAATACACTATACAGCACACATGCGCACACACACACACACACACACACACACACACACACACACACACACACACACACACACACACACACACACACACCTTGTGCCTGGGCATAAACCCTATTATCTGCGATAAAACCCATATATGAAATGTGTTTGCAAATATTCGTCTCTTCACAAATCTAATACCGGCGCGGTACAAGCTTGAATTGGTGAGAGTAATTAATAATGTTTCTTACCAATTCACTGATACACCATGGGAATAGACTAATGATGGACTGTGTACGTGTGGTAGTTAATTAATGGAGCTATTTAGATTTCTTCCAGCCAACTAAAATCACTCTTCTGCCACCACCGAAGGAGGGAGGTGCCCCTGGAGAGAAGTGTGCACCAATTGGAGGTTATGACGACATAGAGGTGGTGAGGGCAGTGAAGCTAGGAGGTGTGGCCTCAGGGGACAGAATGGAACCATCAGCTGTAGCAACCAATACACAACAAGCAACATATGCTACAACATATGCTATCCAAGGAAAGAAGACAGGTGGGTGTGGACTGCTGTTACCATGGTTACTTTAGATTTGTGTTTCTGAGGTCTACATGAGTGGCATGTTTTATTGTTTGTGGTTTTAATATGTGCCAGCAGGTACTAAGCATGGATGACACTCCACTACCACTACCTGCCCAGGGAGATGATGGACCACCACCATTACCTGCCCCTCTGAAGGAGGGAGATGATGGACCACCACCATTACCTGCCCCTCTGAAGGAGGGAGATGATGGACCACTACCATTACCTGCCCCTCTGAAGGAGGGAGATGATGGACCACCACCACTACCTGCCCCTCTGAAGGAGGGAGATGATGGACCACCAGTGGCCATCTATGCTCTGTGTGGACCTGCCACTGATGATAGGGATGTGGGCGTGGCAATTGTGTGTGGCTATCCGTATGGACTGACCACTTCATTTGAGGTAGGAGGTGTGCTCTTAATAGAGTTAAAAACCAGATGGAATGCTGATGTGTCTTCTGAGTTGCATATGGGTGCGTGTGGCTATAGTCCAAACACCACACACATGACCAGGGATACTAGCTTGAATGGTTCCACAGCTTGGCCTGTAGCTTCTATGGCAGATATGTAGCAATAGGGTGTGTCCACCCAGCCTAGCTCCACTTCCTTCCTCCACCTCAATAACCCTGGCTCTCCTCCAGGTCCTCATGGAGGCACTGAGCAAGTGAGGGATGAATTGCTCTTATGTGTGTGGAGTAGTGGGTTACTGTGTGTGTGGAGTAGTGGGTCAGTGTGTGTGGAGTAGTGGATCACTGTGTGGAGTAGTGGGTCACTGTGTGTGGAGTAGTGGATCAGTGTGTGTGTGGAGTAGTGGATCAGTGTGTGTGGAGTAGTGGATCAGTGTGTGTGGAGTAGTGGATCAGTGTGTGTGGAGTAGTGGGTCAGTGTGTGTGTGGAGTAGTGGATCAGTGTGTGTGGAGTAGTGGATCAGTGTGTGTGGAGTAGTGGATCAGGTGTGTGTGGAGTAGTGGATCAGTGTGTGTGTGGAGTAGTGGATCAGTGTGTGTGGAGTAGTGGGTCAGTGGTGTGTGGAGTAGTGGATCAGTGTGGTGTGGAGTAGGGTCAGTGTGTGTGGAGTAGTGGATCAGTGTTGTGTGTGGGAGTAGTGGGGTCAGTGTGTGTGGAGTAGTGGATCAGTGTGTGTGGAGTAGTGGATCAGTGTGTGTGGAGTAGTGGATCAGTGTTGTGGAGTAGTGGATCAGTGTGGGTGGAGTAGTGGATCAGTGTGTGTGGAGTAGTGGATCAGTGTGTGTGGAGTAGGGATCAGTGTGTGGTGGAAGTAGTGGATCAGTGTGTGTGTGGAGTAGTGGGTCAGTGTTGTGTGGAGTAGTGGATCAGTGCTGTGTGGAGTAGTGGATCAGTGTGTGTGGAGAGTAGTGGGTCAGTGTGTGTGGGGAGTAGTGGGTCAGTGTGTGTGGAGTAGTGGGTCAGTGTGTGTGTGGAGTAGTGGGTCAGTGTGTGTGTGGAGTAGTGGGTCACTGAGTGTGTGTAGTGTTGTTAGACCCTTGTTTCCTTGCTTTTTACACTACTATTAAGTGCCTTCAAATCCTTTTATACCACCAACTTCTCATAAAGACTGATTTTCGTCTCTTGATTCATTGATTTGTGCTCATATCACGCGCCTCAGAATGATTCGTACCCCCTCCTCCTCCCTCTACCCCATGATCATGATGGGCACTCTTCCAGCCGATTCTGAAGCTATTGGGCACAATTTTCATTCTTTAAAAGTATTCCTGTCCCGAGTTATTTGTGGTCAAGGAGGAGGATAATTCGAGAACAAAAGGGTACGAGGACAGGCAGTACCATGTGGCTTTGACACATAAAACAATGATGCAACTGCTCTTTTTGGTCTTCTCGTTTGATGTAAACAAAAGCTAAACGATCTGATCGTCGGGTTAGAAGCAAGTCGCATGTTGTTAATGACTTCGTAGTGAGGGTAGCAAAACTTCTGATTAGTTCAACATCTGATGTGTACACCATCACATATATAACAACAAAAACACAACCATTCACATGTCAGGATAAGCATGGTACCACCAGACCTTGTCAAGGCTTTGGATATATTGCCTAAGGCACCCTTATGTGATGGTGTACACACCAGATATTGAACTAATCCGAACTAATGGGTCCTGTTGCTAATGTAGAGGGGTGGGTCCTGTTGCTAGGGGTGGGTCCTGTTGCTAATGTAGAGGGGGTGGGTCCTGTTGCTAATGTAGAGGAGTGGGTCCTGTTGCTAATGTAGAGGGGTGGGTCCTGTTGCTAATGTAGAGGGGGTGGGTCCTGTTGCTAATGTAGAGGGGGTGGGTCCTGTTGCTAATGTAGAGGGGTGGGTCCTGTTGCTAATGTAGAGGGGTGGGTCCTGTTGCTAATGTAGAGGGGTGGGTCCTGTTGCTAATGTAGAGGGGTGGGTCCTGTTGCTAATGTAGAGGGGTGGGTCCTGTTGCTAATGAGAGGGGTGGGTCCTGTTGCTAATGTAGAGGGGTGGGTCCTGTTGCTAATGTAGAGGGGTGGGTCCTGTTGCTAATGTAGAGGGTTGGGTCCTGTTGCTAATGTAGAGGGGTGGGTCCTGTTGCTAATGTAGAGGGGTGGGTCCTGTTGCTAATGTAGAGGGGTGGGTCCTGTTGCTAATGTAGAGGGGTGGGTCCTGTTGCTAATGAGAGGGGTGGGTCCTGTTGCTAATGTAGAGGGGTCGGTCCTGTTGCTAATGTAGAGGGGGTGGGTCCTGTTGCTAATGTAGAGGGGTCGGTCCTGTTGCTAATGTAGAGGGGTCGGTCCTGTTGCTAATGTAGAGGGGTGGGTCCTGTTGCTAATGTAGAGGGGTGGGTCCTGTTGCTAATGTAGAGGGGGTGGGTCCTGTTGCTAATGTAGAGGGGGTGGGTCCTGTTGCTAATGTAGAGGGGTCGGTCCTGTTGCTAATGTAGAGGGGTGGGTCCTGTTGCTAATGTAGAGGGGTCGGTCCTGTTGCTAATGTAGAGGGGTTGGTCTTGTTGCTAATGTAGAGGGGTGGGTCCTGTTGCTAATGTAGAATGACAAATGAGAGCAAAACATCTGACCATGCACAAAGTAAGTTGGACTGGGCACTAGGTATAGTTGGACTATGGTGATCTGGTCACCAGGTAGTGGTCTGGGTACTAGGTATGGTGGTCTGGAAACTAGGTGATGGGTGGGGTAGTGGGAATAGCAATAAATGCCTTTCATTTTAAAACAATGATGCAGCATTTATTATATTTTGCCATCTTTCAGTCACTGAAGGTGTTACTCTTCTGTGAACAACTTGGATGGACTTTCATTTTCAACTTCATCACTTAATTTCTTAGCTGCATAGCATGTGTGTTTGTACAGTGTGTGTGTTGAGCTAACCAATGTACATTTTGTGTATTGATGTATTGTATTGTGAATGTAGAAAACAAACCACATTGTAAAGGTGGGTGGGGAAGTGGGTGTGGCATCTGTTCATTATCACTGTGCAATTAAGAGCATGATCACATTACATCATTGTAAAAAGGTAAGCACAAATGATGGCCTGGGGAGTAGGATGCAGGTGTCCATGGAGATGAGGTTGATGATGATACTACATTACCAAACAATCATGTGTAAGACATGACACACAACAGAAGAGTAATCTCCTCTAGCTAGCAAGCTGGTCTCCTCATGACCCACTACTGACTCCATGTCGATGCATCGGTGTATTTTAAGATATCATGTGATCCAAATGCCCATGATGTAATGCTTTAGTTACAATCCAGGAAGGGTAAGGGTGGCCCCACATCCATCACATCTGGGAGGTAGACATGGAGGATCTCTCAAATAACGTATGGCTAGGCCATCTCAGAACTGCATAGGTGACAGGGCAAAGGGAGTGGATATCATGCTCTTCAAATTGCTCCTCTGTTGATCAGCTAAGGCTAAAGGAATGTAATCTTGTTCCTAATCCACAGCTGTCATGTAAGTCATCAATAAAATTGCTCAACACTATGCTCTTAGTTAGCAACTGGTTAGTGAGTAAAGTTCATAACTAGAGGTTGCATCTCTATACGTATTCTTGGTATTCTTGAACCACTAGCCCTTGGTATTCACATTGGACCACTAGTCCTTGGTATTCACATTGGACCACTAGTCCTTGGTATTCACATTGGACCACTAGTCCTTGGTATTCACATTGGACCACTAGTCCTTGGTATTCACATTGGACCACTAGCCCTTGGTATTCACATTGGACCACTAGTCCTTGGTATTCACATTGGACCACTAGTCCTTGGTATTCACATTGGACCACTAGTCCTTGGTAATCACATTGGACCACTAGTCCTTGGTATTCACATTGGACCACTAGCCCTTGGTATTCACATTGGACCACTAGTCCTTGGTATTCACATTGGACCACTAGTCCTTGGTATTCACATTGGACCACTAGCCCTTGGTATTCACATTGGACCACTAGCCCTTGGTATTCACATTGGACCACTAGCCCTTGGTATTCACATTGGACCACTAGTCCTTGGTATTCACATTGGACCACTAGTCCTTGGTATTCACATTGGACCACTAGCCCTTGGTATTCACATTGGACCACTAGTCCTTGGTATTCACATTGGACCACTAGTCCTTGGTATTCACATTGGACCACTAGCCCTTGGTATTCACATTGGACCACTAGTCCTTGGTATTCACATTGGACCACTAGCCCTTGGTATTCACATTGGACCACTAGTCCTTGGTATTCACATTGGACCACTAGCCCTTGGTATTCACATTGGACCACTAGTCCTTGGTATTCACATTGGACCACTAGTCCTTGGTATTCACATTGGACCACTAGCCCTTGGTATTCACATTGGACCACTAGTCCTTGGTATTCACATTGGACCACTAGTCCTTGGTATTCACATTGGACCACTAGTCCTTGGTATTCACATTGGACCACTAGCCCTTGGTAATCACATTGGACCACTAGTCCTTGGTATTCACATTGGACCACTAGTCCTTGGTATTCACATTGGACCACTAGCCCTTGGTATTCACATTGGACCACTAGTCCTTGGTATTCACATTGGACCACTAGTCCTTGGTATTCACATTGGACCACTAGCCCTTGGTATTCACATTGGACCACTAGCCCTTGGTATTCACATTGGACCACTAGTCCTTGGTATTCACATTGGACCACTAGCCCTTGGTATTCACATTGGACCACTAGTCCTTGGTATTCACATTGGACCACTAGCCCTTGGTATTCACATTGGACCACTAGTCCTTGGTATTCACATTGGACCACTAGTCCTTGGTATTCACATTGGACCACTAGCCCTTGGTATTCACATTGGACCACTAGCCCTTGGTATTCACATTGGACCACTAGCCCTTGGTAATCACATTGGACCACTAGTCCTTGGTATTCACATTGGACCACTAGCCCTTGGTATTCACATTGGACCACTAGTCCTTGGTATTCACATTGGACCACTAGCCCTTGGTATTCACATTGGACCACTAGTCCTTGGTATTCACATTGGACCACTAGTCCTTGGTATTCACATTGGACCACTAGTCCTTGGTATTCACATTGGACCACTAGTCCTTGGTATTCACATTGGACCACTAGCCCTTGGTATTCACATTGGACCACTAGTCCTTGGTATTCACATTGGACCACTAGTCCTTGGTATTCACATTGGACCACTAGTCCTTGGTATTCACATTGGACCACTAGCCCTTGGTAATCACATTGGACCACTAGTCCTTGGTATTCACATTGGACCACTAGCCCTTGGTATTCACATTGGACCACTAGCCCTTGGTAATCACATTGGACCACTAGTCCTTGGTATTCACATTGGACCACTAGCCCTTGGTATTCACATTGGACCACTAGTCCTTGGTATTCACATTGGACCACTAGCCCTTGGTATTCACATTGGACCACTAGTCCTTGGTATTCACATTGGACCACTAGTCCTTGGTATTCACATTGGACCACTAGCCCTTGGTATTCACATTGGACCACTAGCCCTTGGTATTCACATTGGACCACTAGTCCTTGGTATTCACATTGGACCACTAGCCCTTGGTATTCACATTGGACCACTAGTCCTTGGTATTCACATTGGACCACTAGCCCTTGGTATTCACATTGGACCACTAGTCCTTGGTATTCACATTGGACCACTAGTCCTTGGTATTCACATTGGACCACTAGCCCTTGGTATTCACATTGGACCACTAGCCCTTGGTATTCACATTGGACCACTAGCCCTTGGTAATCACATTGGACCACTAGTCCTTGGTATTCACATTGGACCACTAGCCCTTGGTATTCACATTGGACCACTAGTCCTTGGTATTCACATTGGACCACTAGCCCTTGGTATTCACATTGGACCACTAGTCCTTGGTATTCACATTGGACCACTAGTCCTTGGTATTCACATTGGACCACTAGTCCTTGGTATTCACATTGGACCACTAGTCCTTGGTATTCACATTGGACCACTAGCCCTTGGTATTCACATTGGACCACTAGTCCTTGGTATTCACATTGGACCACTAGTCCTTGGTATTCACATTGGACCACTAGTCCTTGGTATTCACATTGGACCACTAGCCCTTGGTAATCACATTGGACCACTAGTCCTTGGTATTCACATTGGACCACTAGCCCTTGGTATTCACATTGGACCACTAGCCCTTGGTAATCACATTGGACCACTAGTCCTTGGTATTCACATTGGACCACTAGCCCTTGGTATTCACATTGGACCACTAGTCCTTGGTATTCACATTGGACCACTAGCCCTTGGTATTCACATTGGACCACTAGTCCTTGGTATTCACATTGGACCACTAGTCCTTGGTATTCACATTGGACCACTAGTCCTTGGTATTCACATTGGACCACTAGCCCTTGGTATTCACATTGGACCACTAGTCCTTGGTATTCACATTGGACCACTAGTCCTTGGTATTCACATTGGACCACTAGTCCTTGGTATTCACATAGGACCACTAGTCCTTGGTATTCACATAGGACCACTAGTCCTTGGTATTCACATTGGACCACTAGCCCTTGGTATTCACATTGGACCACTAGTCCTTGGTATTCACATTGGACCACTAGTCCTTGGTATTCACATAGGACCACTAGTCCTTGGTATTCACATTGGACCACTAGCCCTTGGTATTCACATTGGACCACTAGTCCTTGGTATTCACATTGGACCACTAGTCCTTGGTATTCACATTGGACCACTAGTCCTTGGTATTCACATTGGACCACTAGTCCTTGGTATTCACATTGGACCACTAGTCCTTGGTATTCACATTGGACCACTAGTCCTTGGTATTCACATAGGACCACTAGTCCTTGGTATTCACATTGGACCACTAGTCCTTGGTATTCACATTGGACTACTAGTCCTTGGTATTCACATTGGACCACTAGTCCTTGGTATTCACATTGGACCACTAGCCCTTGGTATTCACATTGGACCACTAGTCCTTGGTATTCACATTGGACCACTAGTCCTTGGTATTCACATTGGACCACTAGTCCTTGGTATTCACATTGGACCACTAGTCCTTGGTATTCACATTGGACCACTAGCCCTTGATATTCACATTGGACCACTAGTCCTTGGTATTCACATTGGACCACTAGCCCTTGGTATTCACATTGGACCACTAGTCCTTGGTATTCACATTGGACCACTAGTCCTTGGTGTTCACATTGGACCACTAGTCCTTGGTATTCACATTGGACCACTAGTCCTTGGTATTCACATTGGACCACTAGTCCTTGGTATTCACATTGGACCACTAGTCCTTGGTATTCACATTGGACCACTAGCCCTTGATATTCACATTGGACCACTAGTCCTTGGTATTCACATTGGACCACTAGCCCTTGGTATTCACATTGGACCACTAGCCCTTGGTATTCACATTGGACCACTAGTCCTTGGTATTCACATTGGACCACTAGTCTTTGGTATTCACATTGGACCACTAGTCCTTGGTATTCACATTGGACCACTAGTCCTTGGTATTCACATTGGACCACTAGTCCTTGGTATTCACATTGGACCACTAGTCCTTGGTATTCACATTGGACCACTAGTCCTTGGTATTCACATTGGACCACTAGTCCTTGGTATTCACATTGGACCACTAGTCCTTGGTATTCACATTGGACCACTAGTCCTTGGTATTCACATTGGACCACTAGCCCTTGGTATTCACATTGGACCACTAGTCCTTGGTATTCACATTGGACCACTAGTCCTTGGTATTCACATTGGACCACTAGCCCTTGGTATTCACATTGGACCACTAGCCCTTGGTATTCACATTGGACCACTAGTCCTTGGTATTCACATTGGACCACTAGTCCTTGGTATTCACATTGGACCACTAACAGCTCCAGCATTGCTGTGATGAGATGAATTTTTTCATATCTATTCTTTTAAATGGAACAGAAAACGGAAAGTAGTATGGTAAATTTACAACAATTCCAGGATATTTACACATCTGAGTAAGAAGATAATAATAGTTGATACAAAGTACTTAAACAGATAGACTCGACGAGAGAGATCGCAAGGGTTGCAGAATGCATCTGTCGAGATGATACGGTAAGCTTATGGCAGCAAAAGTCTGTCACATATACTTGTGGGAGAGGAGTACTAATGAAGCAATTTTGTCACTAGTGTACGAACGTGTTACATCTGAGCCACTGAATACTGTTTATGTCACGCCTTGAAATGCCGGGTCCAAGTTGATTCGCTGCGCCCCGACTCCACACCATGTCTGCATATCCAATTCAAGCATTCACACATTATCCTCCACACGTACATCAACGTGCCCACCATCTATTATTCCAAACATAGCTCATGCATCACCATCATGAGAGGAACGAAAGCTGTATGTAGTGTATGATTTTAATGGCTATTGCCTTTCTTCGTTTGAAATCGGATGGCCAACATTAGCCCGTTCTACTGCTGTTTGCGAGGCGCAATTTAAATACAAAACTGCGGTGTTCTATATAAGTGTATTGTGCGCTGGTTTCAGGAAAATATCACCTGGGGTACGTCAACCGTCTGGCCTATACTATTCCCTACATATAATTATCCCTCCTCCCCTCTCCTTGACCCTCTTTCTTCTTGCAGCCCTGCCCACTAATACTTTCTCCCCTCTACTCTCTCCTCGTCCCATTCCAAACTATTCCCCCTCCCCAACAAAGTGTAAAAGCCATAGCTCAATAATATCAGCGATAGCATTGACTATATCTTAAACATGACACTACACTACACACGTGCTAAAAATAAAGAAATATGTCGTCTGAATGCCATTACAACATAGTGTTACAAATGACATCAAAGAAGCTATACATGCAGATTTGAAGGCGGCACAAAATGCCCTTAGTACCCCAATGCTCTTAAATATTGGTTTCACATGAACTGAATACAGTTTTTCTATTCCCGTTCCCTTGCGTCAGTTAGGCTGCTGGCAAAGATCAAAATATTGCATGTATTGCCCTCCATTGTGCCTGTAGGCTGTAGTTAAGAATAACTACATATTTCATAAATGCAGGTATATAGTTGTTTTTTGTGCATGTTACATATGAAATTGAACAAATGATGTGAGTAAATGAGTCTCTTGTTACCAGTGAGCTTGTGAGGGATATATATTTGGTTAAATCAAAGTGAACGATCACAAATCGCATCTTTAAATGGACCAAATATGTTATCGCTCAACTGGTCATGAGTAATGAGACATTCATTGACTCACATCATATCATTTGTTCAACTTCAACAATGTAAGTTGAACTGAGCACCATGCAGTTAATATGGTGGTCTGGGTACTATGGTGTAGTTGAGGTGGAGACTGGGTACTCTTATGGTGTTGATCAGAAGACTATCAATGTGATTTCACTAGAGAGCAAGATGTTTATGGAATAGCTAGTGATTGTTATTGCACTTTTTTATCAGCATTTGTAAACCAATTGTAGATCACTGATAATTTTAAAAAGCTTTAGTATACTGACCGAGTTTGGTCATAGAAATGTAATAGTGGACAACACTGAATATAACTTCCAATTCAGCTAATCCTTTGATTTGATTTGCTTGTACCACTTTATCCCTACTTGCACTGTACTGGTCTTGAAATGTGTGCCAATAAATGCCTCGATCAGACATCTCTCTGCTGATGATGTGTAATAAAATGAGAATCTTAATTCTTTTCCCATAGCGATGTATGGTCATTAAGCAAAATGGTCTCGTGGACACAAATAATTCATGGAAGGTCTGTCTTGTGCCTCTGATAGCCGCAATTGAACAAAAAAGACAAGCTATGAGATGTCATATGTAGCAAACATTTGATGATTGGCTCAGAAATTGCATCTTGTTCATTTCATATCATTCAACAACTTTGTCCAGCAACAAAATGTCATTGTTTATTTTACACTTGCTTCCCTCTTCCTCCGGCTAGCGATAAGCTCATAGCCTTGTTCATGCACTTCGGCAATACAAAAGGAATTCTTTTGCAGAGAGACATTTGCATCCTCCAATGAATTTGCACATGCTTTATTTTACTTTTTTTCCTCTTTCATTCAGACATTCTTTCGCAACATAAGTACCCATCTCTTCCACATAGCAAAGTAATACATCAAAATAATTATTTATTTCACGACGGATTTTTAATTCAATCGTTTAATAAATGCATGATTAATAAGTCATTGCTGCAGTGAATCAAAAAATCCATTGAGAAATCAATTTGGCTTTTCTTGCTGTGCATTAATTGAAATTGATTTACGCTCCTGCAATTAATTATTACAACTGAAAGTTAATGGCACAACTTTGTGTTTGTGTCATCTTCATACAATATTGTTATGGTGGGCTTGGTAATATGGTGTAGTTGAGATGGAGACTGGGTACTCTTATGGTGTTGATCAGAAGGCTATGAATGTGATTTCACTAGAGAGCAAGATGTTTATGGAACAGTTAGTGATTGTTATTGCGCCTTTTTATCAGCATTTGTAAATCAATTGCGTTCGCAGAAATCACTGATAATTTTAAAAAGCTTTAGTATTCTGACCGAGTTTGGTCATAGAAATGTAATAGTGGACAACACTGAATATTTACTAATATAACTTCCAATTCAGCTAATCTTTAGATTTGATTTGCTTGTAACCACTTTATCCCTGCTTGCACCATACGGGTCTTGAAATGTGTGCCAATAAATGCCTCAATCAGACATCTCTCTGCTGATGATAAGAGCGATATCAATAAGAGAAGAAAAAGGAGAAAAAAATCGAACATTAAAGCGTCGACCAGGCTAAATTCCTAATTCGTAGTAAATGGCACTATTCAGTGATGCACACATGTGCCCATCTGCTGTGGTGAATGGATTAGCCAAACGGACAAGAGGGGGGAATAATTTTTTAAAAAGCTTGAAGTCGTATGCAAGTAGGGTATGTTATGTTCTAGGTTTTGTGAGCAATGGATTTTAATGCCTTTCTAAATGCATGCATGAACATTGTGTTTGTGCTTGAGCATCCACTTGTGCTGCATCTTGGTGATGAGCAATTTTGCATATATCCTTTGTCTAGATGCACTCAAGTGATGGGGCAATCTCTGATGATGGTGATGACTATGTTATGGGGAGCAGTGCATTCTCAAGGTACAGCTGTTTAAAGCCATCCATTACTCCAGTATGCTTCACATTCAGGACATGCTAAACACAGTATGATACACAGATAGTGGAGTGGAAGGGCATTGTATAATCTATCTAGTAGCCCAACATCATGGAATGGATTACACTAATTCTGTCATGTACTGGTTTGAATAACGCTAACTCTTACCTTTTTATGTGTGTGAGTACATTAGCTATTTGCTCAAGGTGAGGACTGCCTGGTGAGCTTGGGCCCTAGTTGTGACATGCAGGGTTAATGCACTAATGGGCATGTGATGTTCTTCTTCACCCGATGGTTCAGTGCCATGAATCTACAGCATAGTGGCAAGTGGCCTTCTGATCATAAGAAATGTTGCAACATGATAAAGAGTAAGGTATCATCAATCTTTTTCCAGGCACCTGTCCACAGTTCTCCCTCACCTCCCCACCAATGGGCACCTACTCATGTCCTGGAAGTAACATTATCTACACCTGTGTCCTTAGCTCAAGCACTAATGCTGTGATTACCCTCTGGAGTGGATCAGCCTTCCAATGTCCTCCTACAAATCTGATATCACTCACCCAGAGAGTAGGTGGGACAGTTCAACCATTCCCCTCAGGATCATGTGGCAGTCTCTCTGCTGTGACAACCAATGTTACTTCAACATGCTACACATCTGTCCTCACCATTCCTGCAGTTCAGGCTTTGAATGGCAACAGTGTTCAATGTACCAATGGTTTTACTAAAAGTGACATAGTAGGAAATGATACTGTCAAGATAATGAGTGAGCATTCATTAGGCAAATAATGTAATCTAATAAATGTGTGCCCATCCCACCTCGGTGTCTCCCTCCTCCCCAGCCTCCCCTGGTCCTGTTGGGAACACGACAGTAACCAGTTCATCTGTGGACCAGCTGACAGTGACCTGGACCCCTGGTGGTGTTCCTACCAGCTACAGTGTCACTATCAATGACAGTAGTAGTCCTGTGGTCATAGCTGATAATGGATCACCAGTATACACCCACACCTTCACTGGACTGGTCAGTGACACACTCTACACTGTCTCTGTGGTGGCCATCAACTGTGCTGGCTCCAGCACACTAACTACATCAAGGAGAACTGGTAAGGTGCCCATTTATTAAAACAATTATTGTTTACCAGTAGAACAGATAATAGTTGTTAGTCTCTAATTAAATTAAACTGAAACTGGTTATGGATTTTATTGATTAACTAATGTCAATGGTGATTGAATGTTGTGCCTGAGTTCGATGATTTATAAAATTTTTGTCATTTACTTATCCAACTATTGCTTCCCTGGGCCATTCACTTTTAATGCTTGCTTTTGTCGACTGACTCCTTGGTATGGTCACAACAGCTGCCCTGTAACCTGATGGAGGGGTCTGGATATTTAGTAACCTGATGGAGGGGTCTGGATATTTAGTAACCTGATGGAGGGGTCTGGATACTTAGTAACCTGATGGAGGGGTCTGGATATTGAGTAACCTGATGGAGGGGTCTGGATATTTAGTAACCTGATGGAGGGGTCTGGATATTTAGTAACCTGATGGAGGGGTCTGTATATTTAGTAGCTGCTGCTATCTCTGCAGAACGAAAATCTTGTTATGGCAGAGTGCCTAGTTGTATTTTTTTGAGCTCTCCATCCAATAATGCACCATCAATACTGGAGTACAACACATGCAAGGTCATTACTGGAGTACAACACATGCAAGGTCAATACTGGAGTACAACACATGCAGGGTCAATACTGGAGTACAACACATGCAGGGTTAATACTGGAGTACAACACATGCAGGGTCAATACTGGAGTACAACACATGCAAGGTCAATACTGGAGTACAACACATGCAGGGTCAATACTGGAGTACAACACATGCAAGGTCAATACTGGAGTACAACACATGCAGGGTCAATACTGGAGTACAACACATGCAAGGTCAATACTGGAGTACAACACATGCAAGGTCAATACTGGAGTACAACACATGCAGGGTCATTACTGGAGTACAACACATGCAGGGTTAATACTGGAGTACAACATGTGCAGGGTTAATACTGGAGTACAACACATGCAGGGTCAATACTGGAGTACAACACATGCAGGCTCAATACTGGAGTACAACACATGCAGGTCATTACTGGAGTACAACACATGCAGGGTTAATACTGGAGTACAACACATGCAGGGTTAATACTGGAGTACAACACATGCAGGGTCAATACTGGAGTACAACACATGCAGGGTCAATACTGGAGTACAACACATGCAGGGTCAATACTGGAGTACAACACATGCAGGGTTAATACTGGAGTACAACACATGCAAGGTCAATACTGGAGTAATTCCCATTGCCCATTGACATAAGCTGATGTGACTAAGCAACGGTCTCTTGATTTAGTTACTTACTCTCCACAAGCCTTATGCCAAAATTATCAGTATCCAGCTTGCACAAGTTTCAGAAGGCAGCTAAGGATTTCAAAAACCATGGAAGCACCTGTTGTGACATGATTTTCTTTTATTGTGGGGCGAGCTTGGATTAGCTTTAATTGTGTTGCATGGATGGATCAAATGCAAATAACGATTATATTCTAGTAAGGTAATTTCCACAATCTACCAGCTAGATTGATTGGAACAAAAGTATTAGATTTGGATCTCCAGTCAATAGTGGTGCATTTCAGTACAGAAGAAAATCAGATGAAACTATTGTAGGATTCGAAATGACAAGTTAGTCAGCCTTAAAATTGGCCCACCAGGACTACACCAATTATGCACCACTTCATGGGTAACTTACAGTGTGTGGACGGACACTCACAAATGAAATCGAATCACTACAAACCCTTGTATACCCTAAGGCAATCGTGACATGTCTTTTCAGTTCTGTTTTGCAACTTGGACATACGCACATGAACGTAAGGCTGAAGCTAAACACATTTAAGTGGCGTATCAAAGGACACTTTTTAGGGCCGATATTTTGACTTCAGTTCCCATTTTATTTGTCTCCCCTTAATCATCCATAAGCAGAACGAAGGGTCATTTCTTGTGCAACACATTACTGACATGATATCTAGCTATACGCTTATGTAGATCTAAAGCTATTTCATTCGTTCTGAAACTGAGAAATTATCTTTATTATCAGTTAATAGATTTAAAAGGCCTTATACTCCTCGCATGAGCTAATCGCAAAGGAACAGTTCGTAGATATAAACCCTTTCGTGAACTTTGAAGAATGCAACAACAGTTTAAACCAGCATTGTAGTGTAGACAGTTGCGTCACTTAAAGACAGTAGTATAAAAGGTTATCCATTACAACTGATACGTATAGTTTGATTGCATGGCACCTCTACAATACCACAATAGTAAGTACCCTTCTCTATAATGTCCACATTTCTTCATAGAGGCACACTCTCCTGCAAACATACAGATTGTGTCAGTGTTTAACCCCAACCACACCTTTCGCCATCTTGAGGTATTCTGGATACCAGTGGTATGTTATTAGTAATTTTAAACAGTTATTAACGATTATGAGTTATTACCTTCTATCTTCAGGGAGGCAGTGTGAGTGTGTACACAGTGAGGGTTGTTGGTGATGGTGGTACATCTGTAGGTCATGGCTCTACCAAATGTACCACTTCACCATGTCTCTTTGTGCAACAAGTCAATGTCCCTGCTACCAGTTACACCATCTTTGTGGCCTCCATAAATGGAGATGGGGAGGAGGGTCCTGAGAATAATTCCACTGTCAACAGTAAGGACACACAATGCAATTATTTGAACCAAGTAGTTACAATGATGGTCCACTGTTGTTGCATGTGTATGTGTTTCATGATTTTCCCCTGTAGTATGCTGTAATATTGACAGATGTGTTCTTTATGTGCCCATATACATTATAATACTAGACCTAATGTATATTTCTAGACTCCTTCAACTACCTCATTAAATACACATCACTTCTGAGCTATTATGGCTGTGTGGCAATGACTGACTGCTCGTTCTCGAACAACCAGTCCTTCTACTGTATGGTGTGCTGCAGTACTGATCCCTCTGTTCCTCCTGACTCAAGTGTGTACAACATCTCCACTACCAGAGGCACAGAGGTGACTGTCTCCCTACAAGGCCTCACCAGTGGTCAGATGTACTACTGCAAGGCAGCAGCTACCAACACTAACTCTAATAACTGTGCTGGTCCAGTGGTTGGAGGTGTGAAGGTGTTCTTCAGTTTTATGGCATCTCCAATACCTCAGTCTGAGTATGTGCCCAACTCTGGTATGTCTGTATGTATGCATTGATGTACTGATGTATATGGGATCGTTTCCGTGAAATGTTTTCAATATTTCAAATTGTTTGATGATCTAGGAAGTCTGAAATGTCCTCTACACTTAGCTTCTTACGCACTGAGAATCGGAGTATTTGTCATGGAATTGTAAGGCTCTGAATTTTTAATTAGCCATACATTTCTACGCAGGTGTCACATTTCTATTGCGTTGTATTTGAAATTTTCTAATGTATGCATTAGGTCTGTTTTCGCGGGAACGATCCCATATTATAAGCTATAGAATTATATAAAGCGTTCAAAATATTCGTCAATTTGTCCATATGTCAAATAGCTGGTTTGTCTGTTACGTTTAATACAGCAAGTAGTTTTAAAGCAAATGTTTTGCCCTGTGTGATGTACGTAGGTTTGAAATATAAATAAAATTGTGTCACATTATGTGCATAAATGAGTGTGTGATGTCACTTTGCAGCCAGCCATGTGCCCTCCATTGATGCTTCTACTGCTGTTGGTATAACCTTCTTCATTACATTTATCATGGCCTTCTCTCTGGGAGTGTTGGTGACCATGTGTGCCTTCAAGACAAGATCCAAAACTACATCACCTCATCCTAATGCACCTTATGATGTGGTGGGCATTAATCAGAAGAAGATAGATGTCAACATTTCATTAGTGAATAATGATGCTTATGGGACAGTGAAATAGATTGAAAGGATTTTGAATGTGCTTCTTTTAAAAGTAAAACCAGCAATTGTAAACCCTCTCTTTTGTGTTTGAAAAAATTGTATCTTTCATAACTTGGGCTATTCGATTATGATACAAGGCTCAACCTTCATCTTGATCCCTCTGAGTTTCAAGTTGCCATTAAATGGTGGTTAGGCCTTCCTGTCAGTCAAGGTCAGCTTTGTCCCCAATGCATGTCCCATTCTTTGGATCAATTTGGTCACCATGCTCTGTCATGTAAAAATGGCCCTGATGTGGTTTCCCGCCACAACAGAGTACGAGACACCCTTTTTGAGTTCTGCCAACGTGCATGCTTGGGTGCACAGCTTGAAGCTGGAAGCAGTCTGGGTCATGAAGCACGACAAACGCGTCCTGCCGATGTCCTCATCCCTAATTGGGAGTTGGGCAAGCCTGCTGCAGTTGATCTTTGTGTCACATCCCCACTTAATTCAAATACCCTACAAGTAGCGTGTGTGACACCAAATTCAGCAGCAATGCAGGCAGAACAGAGGAAGCACCACAGTAACGATGCAAAATGTGAAGAGCTAGGGTGGGTGTGCATCCCTTTGGTTGTAGAGTCCTATGGAAGTTGGGGACCAGAAGCTCAACGTTGTCTCTCCAGACTTGCAGGAAGATTAGCCACCACCCAACTGGGGCAGCCCAAGTCCTTAACAACTAATCTGATTTATGGCAGATTAAACTTGACCCTGATCAAAGCCAATTCCAGGGCCATTCTATCTAGACTATATGTTTCATAGTGTGTAATGTGTTTATAATATATGTATTAATATTAATTTAATAACTTTTTAATTTTAATAACTACCAATATTTATATCAAGTCAAAAGAAAAAGAACAAAGAAAATATATAAATAAATAAATTGAATAAAGTCACTCCTGCATGTATGGAAGTCCTGCTCCGTCTTCTATCTCCATCCTTCTCCATTTCACCCGACTCCCACGAATGCACAAATTTGTAGAACGAAGGATAGCAAGCATCAGCCTTGCCCGCACATAACCCATCACTTCACTGTTTGATTTATGCCAAGTTGCAGCAATTTTTTCTGATAGGAGGCGTTTTAGTTATGTTCCACTGTAATTCTCAGGTGTGGATAGTCGTTTGATACAAGCAAAAGATCATTTCCTGCAAACTGTCCCTCATAACGAGGTTACTGACAAAGATAACAAATCAAAAAGATAGTGACGTGGTCTCCATATATTAATTTGATCACTCACCCGTACATGCAGTCGAAAGCGTCCTCGAAAAATGCATGCTGCTTTGTTGCATAATAATTTCACCAGAGATAGTATATAGAATCTCTGATTTCACGTGGGCCAGATGCATCAATACGCTTGGTCAGGGACCCAGAAGTACCGCCTTCCGAGAGTCACGCGCGGCTGTTGTATCACGTGAGTCAATCAATTTTGTAGGTCTGGGATCTCGATTGGCTGGAACTTGAATGACCACTAACACAACATAGTCTGACATTTTGAATGACAATGCTACATGTGCGTGTCTCTGCACTTGTGGGACTACTACAACTAGCAATGCAGAGCTAAAAATAACTGGCAATGCAGAGGCACACATGAAATTGCAGTACTGAGGCACACACCACTGACTGAAAGAAAAGACACTCACATTGCAATGCACTGAAACACAATTAGCAATGCAGGGACCCACATACAACTACCGTATGTAGCAATGCAGGGACCCACATACAACTACCGTATGTAGCAATGCAGGGACCCATATACAACTACCGTATGAAGCAATGCAGGGACCCACATACGACTACCGTATTTAGCAATGCAGGGACCCACATACAACTACCGTATGTAGCAATGCACAACCAGCAATGTAGATGCAAACAGAGCTTTGCAATGCAGAGGCACACACAACTAGCAATGCAGAGGCACACACAACCAGCAATGCAGAGGCACACAATGGAGAGGCACACACAACTAGCAATGCAGAGGCACACACAACTAGCAATGGAGAGGCACACACAACTAGCAATGCAGAGGCACACACAACTAGCAATGGAGAGGGCAATATAATGCGATGCATGGCACACACATCTACGGACCTTTATTCACTTTATCTCTGCATGTAGTATATTACGATCTAGCATTCAACTTGTTTCGTGTCATTTAACACAAATGTACAAGACGAGCTTCCTTCGGAGTCCTGCCTACACTATCACGTGATACTATCGCCGCACATGCGCTCCAATTAGAAGTCGTTCGCGGATACAATGCGCTATTTCAAAATGTTTCGGTGAGTTTCGGCGAAGGCAGTTACGTTACGAGCATAATAATGATCACACGCATGCACGCTCCGTCATCAATCTAGCACGTGATCATTGGCCGACGTCAATCCGATGGCTCCGAAGTCTAATGCATCATGATAGTAGTATTTGATATGTGATCGCATGCATCATACCCAGTAGTGCATTAGCTGAAGAGCTGGTCATTTTTAGTTCAGAGCTAAGCAGCATCGATCATTTCCTGATCGATAATTTAGACTACATACCATTCTTAGTAGCTCAAGAGCTCTGTGCATGACGATTGCATGGTGTGCATTCTTTGGATTACTTATCCATCGTTAAGAAAAAAGTTAACTCCCAATTCAGTTGTGATTCGATCCTTATTCTAGCTCTTTTGAAATGCCTCGAAGAATCACGTCAGTTCTCGTGCATGACCTTCTTCGTAGTAAGTTGTAGAGGTAAGATGTAGAGGCTGGGTCTCTCACCTCGACCACAAACGAATAATCAAACCCATCTGTGTAAACGATACCCAAATATGGTATTATAAAGTTCACAACACAGTTAGTTTACTCGCTTGCATCATAGATTATGTATTCTATAATCTATGCTTGCATTTGCCAGCCGCGTCTTAGTCTATGCTTTAAAAAAAAAAACTTTATTACAAGCTCTGACGCTTTATTCTTAGGCAAACAGACGTCTGCACAGTCATATATGACTATATCATCACAATGCGGGAGTGATAGCTATTAATAATTAGAGTTATGGAGTATAACCTGATTTCCCACATACAGATGGAAACGCCCACCGTCTGAACAAAGGTCAAAATTTTCATCAATCAAGTGTAGTTTGGAAGTGTTTGAGGTTAGAGGTGAGCATGTATGAAGTAGATTGATTGGATGTAGTCATGCTAAATTGTGTAAGAACTAGTTACTCAGCTACTTAGTTACTCGCTTGCATTTGCCAGCGACATCTTAGTCTACTTATTAACTTTATTAAAAGCTGTGACACTTCATTCTTTGTCAAACAGACGTCGCCTGTCATGTACAGTCATGTATGATGTAGCGACTATACAATACATCACAATGCGGGAATGATTCTTAACTTCTTAACTTCACTAGTACCTCCACAAGGTAACCAAGCATGAAGTAGATTAATTGAATGTAGTCATGTTTTTTTTTTTACATGTACACATTGAAATTTTAAATAAAAGATAGCAGTATGTAGATAAACACACAAACACACATTTACACACACACACACACACACACATAGACACACACACACACACACACACACATAGACACACACACACATACACACATACACACACATCTCAACATTTTCATGTAAGGTCCGGTAAGTGTAATAGTAGCCAATAGTATTGAATCACAGCAGAATCAAAGACACATACAAAAATAATATCAATCTTTATGTACTGCAGTTCTAGACAAACCTTGGCTCACTGCGCAAGCGCGCATTGAGTTCCAGACTAATCTTGGCTCACTGCGCAGGCACGCATTGTGCAAATGGCGACCGTTTACTATACACTGCTCCCTCCTTCAGTAAGGTACCGCTCCATAATAATCAGATGGTCGATATTGCCTTCTAGGATACCTAGATCTGTCAGGAACAATTTCCACCGGGCCCGGAATCCTATCTTCAAGTAGTTTCGGTTCTTCATGAGGTACAGCTTCATTGCATCTTCCAGTTGCGGTTCTCCATCTGCCCTTCGTCCCCGATCTGCAACATCTGTTTCTTGCGGCACGTCCACAGCCATATCTTCTTCAGACTCAATAAACTTCAAATTGGTCCCAGCTGGTAACTGATCCACCGTGCTAGGTGTCGCTTTGGCTGAACCCTGGGGGGTGGGACCTCTTGAGAATTAGAAGTTACATGCAGGTACTCGAACAGGGCTTAAGGCGATTGAAATGCACTATTAACCGCTTTCTTTTATTTGGTCTTGTATCCTGGATCCTATATACAGCTGTTGACAGATCCTACTTGGCCCCCAGACCATGGGCATGAATGCAGTTTCCGCCCTCTGCTTTTATTAATTGCAGGGTTATGCAACCAGACTAAATCTCCAACATTAAATTCCTCTCCATGCACTCTCCTATCGTGCAGCTCTTTTTGCCTGTCTAATGTTGTGTCCATGTGCTCTCTCACCCTAGAATAAGCTTTCTCTAGAATGCTCTTAATACGTCTTACATGTTCGGGGTACGTCACTTCCTCTGTGGGCGTTGAACCATAGACCAGTATTTTTGCTTGCCGCCCGAACATCATGAAGAATGGGGAAAACCCTGTAGATGGATGGACAGATGTATTATAGGCCATACACACTGTCCGCAGATGTTTATCCCAGTCCCCTGGATGTTCTTTATCCCAGTCCCCTGCATGATGTTCTTCCACGGTTGCCGCTAGCATCCCAATTCAGTATAGTGTACGGTTAAACCGTTCCACCAGTCCGTCAGATTGTGGGTGGCATGGCGTGGTGCGTGTTTTGTTGATGTGGAGCAGCTTGAAAATCTCCTTCATGATGTTAGCCGGCCTCAAATTGTCGGCCTTGATCAGAGTGCAAACGTTCCGGTACAGAGAAACGGTAGAACTCCTCCACCAGCTTGCACGCAATAGTTGTGCATGGCCTCTTGGTTGGGTATGGCAAATGCTTCAACCCATCGGGTAAAATAGTCGCACACCACCATGATATAAATGTTTCCACTTTGCACTGGTGGAAAAGGACCCACAATATCGACTGATGGCCTGCAATGGATGTCCTGTTCGAACACTCTGCAACGGTGCCCGGCGCTCCTGACATGGGTTTTTTCTGGATGCACAGTATGGACAATTTCTACACCACAGCTACATGACCCGGCCAATAAAAGCACTTCTGCACTCGACTTAAGGTTTTTGTTTCCCCAAGATGCCCCCTTTATTATGCAGGCTATCTAGAACCTCTTCTCTACTCACCTCTGGCAAGATAACTTAAAATTTCATATGTCCCTTTGCATCTCATGCTGTCTGTACAATACTCCATCCTTCAACGTCAGCTGATCCCACTGCTCAATCAACTGCAAAAGTTCTCGAGAGCCCCCCTGGGTAGTTTCTGGTCCGGGTTTCGAACCATCCTGCATAGCCTGGTACACTGGGCCAATATACTCTTGTCCTGGAGCTGAAGCTGTTGTATATATGGATCTTTCGGACACCACCAGGCCTAAGAGAGTGTTAACGTTAACATCTTGTTCAGGTGGAAGTCTGGAACGCGAAAGGGCATCAGCATTCCCATGATTCCGCCCACTCCGATGAACCACTTCAAAATCAACTTTTCTAACCATCTTGCAATTTGCCCCTCCGGCTCCTTGAAAGTGTACAGCCATTGCAATGAGCTGTGGTCTGTCCTGAGGATAAAGTGCCTTCCGAGTAAGTAAGATCTAAAGTGCTTAATAAATGTTACCACAGCCAACAGCCTTTTTTCTCATTGCACTGTACTTTTGTTCCGCCTTGTTAAGGACTCTGCTTGCATAGGCTACAACTCCATCCTTATCCACCTGAGACAGCACAGCACCTATTCCAGACTCGCTTGCGTCTGTATCAAGGACTATGACAGCTTTAAAGTCAGGAAAAGCGAGGATAGGAGCCAATGTTAGTCGTAATTTCAATATTGCAAATGCCTCTGAGCACTCCTGTGTCCACTTGAATTCGCGGCCCCTCTCCATCAATCTGAATAGAGGTTGTGCTAAGCTAGCAAAATCTTTCACATACCTCCTATAATATCCAGCCAGTCCTAGGAACTTTTGAAGCTCTTTCACTGTGGTGGGGGGTTAACCACTTATTCACAGCCTCAATCTATGCTGGATCCGTAGCGATGCCTTCCCGAGAGATCTTATGCCCTAGGTAAAGAACTACTTTGTGGCAAAGAAAACACTTAGATGGTTTCATCACCTTCAGCCCCGTCCCCCTCAACATCTCCAGTACTAGCCCCAAGTTGTCTACGTGCTGCTGAAAGGTTTTGCCCATTATGACGATGTCGTCTATATATACTAGACAACTAATCCATTTCACACCTGCTATTACCATCCTCTGAAATGTTGCAGGTGCATTACACAAACCGAAGGGCATTACCTTAAATTCATATAATCCATCCCGTGTTGAAAATGCTGTCTTCGGTCTGTCCTCCTCTTTGGCTTCCACTTGCCAGTAGCCAGTCAGCAGATCTAGTGTGGAAAACCAATGTGATCCTCCAAGGGCTTCTAATGTTTCGTCAATCCGAGGAAGAGGATAGGCATCTTTGCGTGTCACAAAATTGAGCTTCCGATAATCCACACAAAACCGGTTAGTGCCATCCTTCTTCAGGGCCAGAACCACTGGTGATGCCCACGGACTGTTTGATGGTTGAATAACTTCTCTTGCTAACATCTCTTTAACCAACTTGTGAGCATGCTCCTGTCTCGCCAATGGAATCAGTCTGCAAGGTTGTTTAATGGGCGGGTGATCACCTGTGTTGATTCTGCAGATGAGCGACCTAGCTCATCATCCCTGTCAGCAAATACGTCGGCATACTTCAACAACAGCCTAAATAATTGCTCACGTTCCTTCTCTGATATGTTTTCCTCACATTCTTTGACCAAATTGTGTAGTATGTCTTATTTGTGCAAAGGCACCTCCTCTTTAGGACTGTACAATGGATGGTTTGACTCCTGAGCAACAACAGCCAAGTGGTGCTCTTCAATTCTCTCTGCCACAGCTACTTCCGTTCCAATAAACTGTAGCCTCTGCAGATGAGGGATTGCACAAATGGATTGGTACACACCACAACTCATCATCTTGAATGGAATTCACAACACCCCTTGCCACCATAACTGGGAGATCAGATTTATTTTTACCTTCAACTAGCCAGTTCTGGTTGTACACATGGCACCAGTGCTTCCAAGAACCTCTAATTCGCTCCATGGTGCAACTATCACCTTTTCAGTCAAGGTGACAACTGCTTGGCAAAACTCCTTCTCTTATTTGGCGATCACAAGACTTTCTAAGGGAACGGCTACATTTTGTAACCACAACCTTCTCTTGGGGATATCAATAACACAACCATACTTCTTCAAGAAAATCCAGGCCCAATCAATGATTGCACTTTAATGCACCTACCACTATGCGGGCAGTGTGTATGGCCTATAATACATCTGTCCATCCATCTACAGGGTTTTCCCCATTCTTCATTATGGTCGGGGCGGCAAGCAAAAATACCACTGGATCTGGTCT
>JABACO010000006.1:897318-912318 GCA_013339895.1 Ephydatia muelleri
AAGGCTATACATGAAATTTAAGGCTGTATATTTATGCGGGTTAATATTGTGGTGTGGAACCACATTGTGTATAGAATTGAAACACATGAGTCTATGTATATGGTTGATGCAATAATGAAAGAGTTCTTTTATTTGCAATACATTGCACGACTCATAACAGCATGTGTGCAACAACTGAGGTTTGACTTTATAATATTACATGCCCATGCTTTGCTATATCAATGTTTCCCTCTTTATTTTACTTACCTTTGAACTTTTTGCAGCAATGCTTGCAGCAGCAATATGCTACTATGCATATCAACACCACACCAATCGCCAGACTGCCACCAACAGCTGCAAATCCGATTTTATCATTTTTAGAATCTGTAGTTATGGGTGAAAATGTCACAATAATGGATTACTCCAGTCAACCAAAGACCATGAAATGAGTGAAAATATTTGCTAAACAAATCACATTTGTAAGGACGCTTATTAATGTGTGTGAACAAGAGCATCGTCTTGTTACGATTCATCTCATAATGTGCACACACAAAATGACTAGCCTGGGGATGAGAATGTGGAGGTAGGTGTTACAGTAGGTGAGGTTGATGATAATTCTGTGTTACCATGACAACCTGATGGAAGGAAATACAATCATGTGAGCTCATGTATGTATAAGCCCCTTCATGTGCCCATATGGCAAGAAATAATCATCTCAGTTTTATACAGCAATAAGAATTTATAAGGCACCAGGTAAAAGGAGTAGCACTAACTATTAATGGGTCAAACCCACAGAAGCCAATATGGAGTCTTATCTTAGCATTGTCAGTGAGCTCATCATATCATAACAGATCCACTTAAAATGACACTTATCTCAATTACTGCACAATTACCTCTTATGAGTCTTCCAACCTAATTTAATGGCATTGTTTAAACTTAAAATGTCTGAAAAAAATGAAGTTGTCATTGAATTGTACATGTGGTCAGTTTGCCTGAACCTTGCATAGCACACCTCATAGTGATGTGAGAGTACCCGGGTAAAAAAATTGCCGTCGTAACGCGTGAAATTGCGTACGGTGACGTTAATCAGGTTGGAAGCTGTCTGGGAACCAGAAGGATACTCAACCCCAGGCCTTACTATTACGGGAAAATACGCATACGTATGGAAAATAAATTTGTATTAGATAAGGGGGTGGGGGGGGGGGGGGGGGGGGATTGGTCAATTCCCCCTTTTATGCTTGAGTTAATTCAGCCCTCTCCTGTTATCGTACTACACTGTATACAAAAAAACTTTGCATCAGGCCCGAAGCTGACGTCGACAGCACCCCCGCTTTTCAGTCGTATCGCTCGAGCAGTGGGGTCCCTCTTACCCCTCCGTACTCATATTAGGCCAATGGCAAGGGGAGGGGACCCGCTCTCTAAACGCGAGTGGATCCCCGCGCTTTCATAAATCCCGCAGTATGTCCTAGCTATTTTAATCGATCCCCCCCCCCCCCCCCCCCCCCCCCCCGTCAGACTTCCTGGCTACGGGCCTGTTAAAGCCAGGACGGATCAATATGCACGACGCACGAATGCGCTATTTCGGTTCATATTTTCCTCGAGCAAGCAACGCAGCTACCTAATAAGCTTCCGGCCGGTAACGCAATAGATAAGTGAATCCTCGTACCAATTTCACTGCGCCACAGCATTTAGTATGCAGAGCTGTGCAGAGTCTGCATATCAACCATATGCAGACGGGTATCATTGAAGTGTTCATATGCAGACGTCTGCATATGAACACTTCAACGATACTCATCTGCATATGGTTGGTATGCAGACTCTGCACAACTCTGCATACTAAATGCTGTGGCGCAGTATTAGGAACCACGTTTTGTGCAATGTCTGTCTTGTGCGTTGTTTACCATTTGTTTAACATTTGTAAAACAAGTAACATACAACATATTGCAACAATTAATAGGAGAATATGTTAATCAATACTAGATAAATCGTTTGGAAACTTTACAAAATACTTATGCAAATCTGTGCTGATTGCTATGCACTTTTCTGTTATGTCTGAAGCATTGATATACAAGTGATGAAAGTCAATTATTTCCACTGGAAGAATGACATCTTTTAAATAGCCCTCTATTTCATCATTGTCAGTGTATGGAGCATCAGTTGTACATTTCTTATGGGTGTTAATTTTGCAAGAAGCAGTGGCTCTAAATCAGGAGGTTTTATCCATAAAAAGAAGTCAATTTCTCCAAATCCAGACGTTTCTTCTGTCTTGTACATCACTGTGTAATTGTTTTGTTTTTTGGCTCTAAGAT
The DNA here is from genome assembly GCA_013339895.1 of Ephydatia muelleri. Taxonomy (NCBI): domain Eukaryota; kingdom Metazoa; phylum Porifera; class Demospongiae; order Spongillida; family Spongillidae; genus Ephydatia; species Ephydatia muelleri. The sequence continues at coordinate 899,607 of JABACO010000006.1, forward strand.
ATCCTTTACTGTGATAAACTTCCTTTCGTATCAGTGCTCTTAAAAAAACTTTAAAAGCACATGTGTCAAACCCCAACTCCATTTGACTGCACAACTCATGTAGTGTCTCTTTTGTTAAAAACTTTTCAACTTCCAAAGATTTACCCACTGTTAAAGTGTTTGGTGTTGATATTACTTGAGATCTTTGGAAAGAAAGGAAGCATTTCATTTGTTTTGTAATTTGTATAACAATAATTCTCATGCATGTACATGTACATAGAATATACCCATAGCAGTACCTGTTTGGCAACGAGGCATGGGGTCTTCTACTGACTATGGATGATTTCAGAATAGGCAGGAGCTGTGCCATTGAGAATGAATACATCAGCTACAGTGGGAAAAAATACAGATATGATCTCAATACTTAAAATAATATTGTATTATATGGGACAGTTTCCGCGAAAATTGCCCCACGATTAAATGTTATAAAAATGCATCGCGTTTGAATCGCTATAACTTCCCAACGGATAACGCTATCGACTTCCTATTTTCAAACTTCATATTGAAATGGTGTAGTATGAAGTGTTGAAAATAGGAAGTCGATAGCGTTATCCGTTGGGAAGCTATAGCGATTCAAACGCGATGCATTTATATAACATTTTAACCGTGGGGCAATTTTCGCGGAAACTGTCCCATATACTTATAGACTATAAATTGTATCTTTACCTGAACAGACATGTTCCTTGAACCATGAAAATAGCGCCGTAAAGTGCCATTGGCACTTTCAAATGAAAAGCATGACATGGTCCAAAGAGGACCCCATGCTTCAGCAAAATATGTTAAATGAGACATTAAATGAACATTCATTGTTGCCTGGTGAAAAATAAGGACAACTTCAAATGATTAGCGGCTTTTATCCTGACCCAGTTTCAGCATGAGGACATGTTTGTGTAGTACACATATGCAGTAATAATCAATTTTTTGTTTGTTGTTGCTTACCATAGAGTTCAGAGAATTGAATATAAAACTTTCTCAAGCAAACATCAGCTACCTTTAACTGAAATTCAGATACTTCCTCTCCCAGGAGCATATGGATACCAGTCACAAGAAGAATATAATGCTGAAAATATATTTCAGGCAATATACCCCTCAATACTGGAACAGAATAATAAAGCAGCCAGGATTGAAGTTCTGATCCTAGTTTACATACAGTCAAATAGGATCACAATTTTTATGTTTCTTTGTTTCTTACCTTTTCATTTACTAAACTGGTGTAAAGTTTGAGGTGTTCGTGATATAACATTTGGAATTTTTATTGACAGCAATCTATTGTTGCACTCCTGTATCTGTATATGAATGCATTGTTCATCACAGTCAGTTATACTTAGCATCGCGGTACCTGAGAATAAATACAATATTCCTCATGACTTTTACTTGAAGAGAACCAGAGAGATAGCAATGCTTTTACCACGCCTATGTAGAGAGCGTGCAATATGTCCAGTACCATTCCAAGAACAGTGTCGAATGGAGGATGTAAGGCTAACACTGGCATGCCATATATTCCACAAACCTAAATGCATGCATAATGTATAGATGCACGCATTGAAAAATTAGACATGAGCATTAAAATACATACTGGCTTTCCTGTCATAGTTGCTTCCTCAGCATATTGAAGAACTTCATGATGCTTGCGCATTGTAGCCTTGGGATCATAAGGCCAGTACACAGTGCGACCAACAAGAGTGCCGTAAATATCACAAGTATTACAGCCATTGTATCCATTGTACTGCACACAGTTACCAACTTTGGCTTTGGCTGGTAGGTCAGCTGAACACATTAATACCATGCAATGAACCTGAATCTTTCCAGTAGGTGTATTAACTTCTACACCTGAATAAAAAAATAAAAGAATAAATTGTGTATAGCAAACCCTGAATAATATAAATATATAATCCATGTATATAACTTACCATCCTTATACAATTTGTTCAATTTATCCACAAGAGGCTTCATATACGTGCTCATTGTAGGTTTCTGCTTTGAATACCAAAGTCCTGCCAATATTGTATACCGTTTAGAGGCTCTGCAATTTCAGATATAAATACTGCATACTGAAACATTTAATACATGTACACATACTGATATACCTCATTTTTGGAGGCAATTCATTTATCTCCAGCCAAATTGGCCACAACTCAACCTTGGATGATTTAAATAATGAAACCCCATCAGTGTTAAGGCAAAATGAAATGTTTCTGCAACTTGATAAAAATTCTCCTGGCACAGTTCTTTTTTTGTACTCCGTTCCTCCAAAGATACCAGAGTTACTAAGATTCCCACTGCTGTCAAAACGTGATTGTAGAGCAGTCCATGTTGATTCATCTGAACATAATCAGTATAGTAAGTGTTTATATTTTCAACCTCACATGCATATATTTAACACATGACAATAGTCTAAATGAAATGTAAATGAAACAAAAAATAATAACAAAGTCACAGATTGAATCATGTAGTTATATATACTTTAAATTAACAACTGAATATTTCTGTATTGGTATGTATGATTTCCATGTACAGTCCAACAAATGTTGCAAGCAGCATGGTCAACTATATGAACACTAACCTGCCATAATAGCCTTAAGCTGAAATTCAATATCACATGTTATGAATTCTTCACATGGAGCACTACAATTGTGAAGACAGACAACATGTTGTAAATCAGTTTCCACCTCATCTTTTGTTATTAGGTGATGGCACACTGAACAGTATTGATGCTTTTCAACCACTGGCTCACAAAAAATATGATTAAAAAACCTTTTAGTCTGTATAATGAGGTCATTGCTGAATTAGGAGAAGGCAATTGTTGACTAATTAACTTTAACAAATCTTCATATGCAAGTTTGGTAAGGCAGTGCTTGAGTGAAAAATGAAATAAACTGGTATGGTACTCAAAAATGGTAACATCTGATCCAGGATATAGTGGCTCAAAGAACTTGTCATCTAAACAAGAAAATTCATCCTTAGATGTGTCCTTTGAAAATAAATCTGCTGCTAACAAATCCTCCCCTTCACAAGCATATTCTTCCATGTCAGACACGCTGGAGGTTTTTGATGAAATACATCTTTCACTATTTTGAATATCGCTTGGCATACTCAAGGCAGGCGAACCGTCTGACATGGTTTCTTCTTCGTTCATACTGCTACTCATGTTTGTGTCATTTAGCCGTAAAGCTTCCTTTGCTAAACAATGGGTTTCGTCACAATCCAGAGATTCATCCACCGAATCTCTGCTGCTAGTGCAGTAATTATAGAACGATTTATCTGTGAAATCCACATCATTTGTCTCACTCTGGATATCTTCGTAGCCTTCGCTAGGTCTACATGCCGCTGCAGAGTTCTCAAATCCATACTGGGCAGGTAAATCATGTTCACGTAGGCGTAGGTGTTTTGTTTTTAAACCTGTGCTGTAGCGACTCCTTGTTCGAAGCGGTACTTCACTAGACGCTAGGCTGCAGGCGCGGAGATAGGCTTTTCGTTTGCTTTCCATTCTTACAAATTATAATTTTTCTACCTCCCCTACCGGTAAAAAAAAACAACTTCCGTCATTTTTCCAAGGTACGTATACGGCTGTACGCAATATAGTTCACGGCTGTACGCGGAAAGAACACGTGTAGCAAGATGTCGCTGAGAGTCCAAAGTGCTAAGTGGGGCCGTATGTGCTAAATACGCTTCTTTGTGCGTATTTAATGAAGTATTACCATTTAGCACCGACACATGCCATGGTATTGTTCGATGATGGCAGCAGCAGCACTATCCCTGTCACCAGGATTGTTGAACCGGCATCACGTATTTTGAAAGTGGGGGAGACGGTTGAGGTGCAGTGGTCAGACAAAGCAATATACGAAGCCACTATTCAAGCTCTAGGTACGAAATTGCAAGACACGTACCGGGTATATCACTTTTGTACGACTTGTATATATAGGAAACCAGAAAGATATGGAGGAACTCATTGACGCCCTACAGGGTGAGGAGGGGTCAGCTGATGAAGAAGACCACGAAACTGACGAAGAAATCCAAAAAGGTTTGTAATTGGATGCGTTCATGCATGGCCTCGGTTAGGTGATAATAAGGCTGTTTCTTGTGTATGGCAGTGGCTAGATCTCCATTTACGCTCTTATGATGAGCGGTTACTAGTCCACGTATTGAACTGCATCTGGTGGCAAGGGCAATAAATATTAAATACACGTGCGTTTCAATATATACCCTTACTTTATACCTATACAGCCCAGCAGGCAGCAGCTTCGCTTGAAATGCACGCTGCGTTTACCATCGCTTGAATTTGCTAATTGATTTTTTAAATGGCTGTTAATTGGATGCAAATAACAAGCCTGGTAACCACTCATCAATTATTCATAGTCTTAATGTCGATTGATCCGTTTCTAGAATAAACAATTCATTTTCTGGGTCCATCAGTGATAAAAATTCAAATAAGTAAACATAGCTATATCAAGCTGTAAATGCATGTATTTGAACTGCACTGTATGTAACTACATTCACATTCATTCCCAAGGAGAATTGAAAAAGAAGAAAGACAATGGTAATGAATATGTATTAGCAGCTTGCTGTAAATTTTATTCCCATTCTCGTATTGCTACCTACAGTGAAATCAGTGCCAATGACTTCAAAGGTCTGCGAAAAAGAGGTTATAGTTCATCATAAATGTATGTCAACTTGCGTGTATATGAATTGCACCTTTTCCATGCAGAAACATGTTGATACCAAAAAGGCAAAGAAAAAAGAAGCACTTCTAAGCAGTGCGTCATTCATCGAAATCAAGTCCCAGCAGGTAAACTACATTATTTGTGCAACCAGTTAACTATAGTGCTACTCAATCTGCCAAAAATGTTATGTAGGATGCAGCTGAGTTAACAGTGTTGGCTAGTAAAAAAGCAAAGCGTGACAGTGCAGCAAGTACATGTAAGTACAAGATCAAAGTCTTAATAACTGTTTGAAATATTTTACTATCAATGTATAGCCAATGATTATCTGCACACAAGTAAAGCGTCTTCTGACTCAACAGTTGTAAAGTCTCTAAACCACATAATGGTATTTACATACAGAAAAGCATTCATGCAGTCACTTTATGTTGCATGTATACATGTAGCTGCAGTTGGCTGATATAAAGCACCTGATAATGTCGACACAACCTCAGAACAACAAGTATCCAGAGGTACATGCATTGTACAATAGAGCTAATTTTATTTTTATTGTGATTATAATTTAAGATTGGTTTGGATGCAGGACGTGCAGAGAGTAAGTTGTACCATGGGCACTGTCTTATCTTTAATAACTAGTACAAATTGATCCTGCAGGTAGTTTGTCTGAACTCAAGCCTACTGGTTAGCTTTTGTTGTTGTGTTGTCAGCTTGGCGGTGCAGATATGATGTTTACATATTTAGGGTGCTGGCTAGGAAATCCAGCTGCTACTGATGCAAAGCAAAGGGTGTGGACAACAAGAACTACTCCTGATAAATTGGCTTCTGCTGAATTCACGGCCAAAAATGCTCCAAAGTTAGCCCTGAATTTGATGCGGGCACTCTTTTCAGATGACGAGCTTGTAAATGGTTGCTGCACTCCATCACCTTCGGGGTACAAAATACTTGATCAAACCATCATTGGTGGTATTAGAAGTAAGTTTATTGACAATGAAACATTAATAAACAGTTTTGTTTTGTCCCATACAGTGCACATCAACTACAAGTTCCCTGCCAGTAGCTTGGATGACGAAAAGATACGATGGAAGTCAATACTACAAGGCAATATGAATGCTAAGTGCAGGAGCCTTCGCAGCAGGAGCCCAAAGTTTGTGAAAGTGCAGCCTACAGTGTTTGATGCTACTCACGATGATGGAGGCTGTCGTGCTGTGCTGAGAGATGCTGCTCACGATGATGGAGGCTGCCATGCTGGGTTGAGAGATGCTGCTCACGATGATGGAGGCTGCCATGCTGTGCTGACGGATGAAAGTGAAGATACTGCAGGTTGACTGGTCAAGGAAGGAAGTATAGACTGAACTCACCCGCTGCATTCACGCTTTCATTGTATGGGGTTGCTTTTGTTTTGTTTATCTCGAAGAAGTTCATTTCCTATATATTAAAAGTAATAAGACCATTACGTAATTTAAAGTATATATATAACATGAATGCAATTAAAAGGTACGCAAGAATACGCGTTAATGACATGCTAATTAGCCCGTAAAAAAGCAACGCGTGGAAATCGGCCATAATAGTCACGCATTATCGCGATTTTATGAACCCAAATACGTGTATCTACGCGTTACTTTGGTACAAAAAGTACGCATAACGACGCGTTACAACGCGATATTACGCGAACTTTTTTACCCGGGTAGAGACTTCACTGACCATTGTAATGCCCGTAGGTGTGCAGCAGAAAAACTAATTAAGTGAACCTTGCAAACCAATTCATATTATTAGAAGCCAGTGAGTGTATTGTCACTACCCTGCACATAACAAATTTTCAGCACATAAGCCATGGCCAGATGATGTGCACACATTTGATGCATTTAAATATGAATGGCATATGGCCATATAATATACAATTGTTCCAGTAAGTGTTAAAACTTACATGTACATGTTTCATTTGCTTCATTGTAACCAAAACAATTGATGGCCACCACAAAGACAGTGTAGAGTGTGTCCTTGGTGAGATTAGTGAAGGTGTGTTGTAGAGGTCCACTGGTTGGGATGGGGACCAGAGTGTTACTACTGTCATTGATAGTGACATTGTAGCTGGTAGGAACACCACCAGTAGTGGGAGGGGTCCAGGTCACTGTCAGCTGCTGTGACCCAGTGCTGATATTGAGTCTCACGGGAGGACCTGGAGGATCTGGGGGAAGGAAATGCAATCACAGTACAGTATGCTCCCGCGTGTGCATGTATCTACATGTGTAGTTTGTGTATGTGTGTGTGTGTGTATATGTGTGTGTGTATGTGTGTGTGTGTATGTGTGTGTATGTGTGTGCATGTGCATGTGTGTGTGTGTGTGTGTGTGTGTCGGTGCATGTATGTACGTTGCACGTATGTGTGCACTGTTGTGTGTGTGTGCATGTGGGTGTGTGTTGCATGTGGGTGTGTGTGCATGTGGGTGTGTGTGCATGTGGGTGTGTGTTGCATGTGGGTGTGTGTTGCATGTGGGTGTGTGTTGCATGTGGGTGTGTGTTGCATGTGGGTGTGTGTGCATGTGGGTGTGTGTGCATGTGGGTGTGTGATTCCGTGGTGTAGATTACATGCTTAGTGATGATTAGAAGATGTCTATAAAGGCTGACCTTTCTATGCTGTAGAAAATGATTGAGGTGTCAATGTGTCTAGGGTATCTCTGATTAAGTGAATATCTCTGTACGTACTAGACATTTGCCGTATGAAGTTATTGCACATCTTGTGGAAATATTGAAATGTGTATGGCATGTTCATGTGGCCATGTACATGGCTTATGTTTTATTACTTAGCCACAATAAACATCGTAGATTTTATTATACCGTAGATGATGACCTGCTTCTAACAGTACAAGTCAGCTAACATGCCATTGATAAGAGCTTCTGAACCTACATGCAGCATCTCTGGGCACCACTGTATCAGTCAAGTGTTTCCTGCTCCACTCTCACACAACCATGAGATGTGCTATGCAACACAATAGCTAGTCAATGGTTGGTTACAGTTGATTAGTCACCGTGTTTAACGATCAACAAATAGAAAAAATTGTCATGAGTTGCAAGATGCATTATGATGCATTATGATGCATTATAATACATTATTATGTATGATCAATTATGATGCATTATGATGACATTAGACTGTATTGGAGTACAGTAGGTGCAATTAAAATTTCCATTATACATTAACAGGAAGAGCTCAGAAACAAAATATGCCGGCTGTCAACAAGTTGTGAGGTGAATACTTAAGCCTTCTGCTTTTTATGCATCACACAGGTGCAATTGATCCAAATGCACAAATATGTGATGTGAAAGACATATGCTAAGTCCATGGATAGCACTGGAGTACATGCTGTATGTCTGCAAGACATGAGCATTCTAACCTGTCATTATGGTGATATCTGTTGTGCCCACACGGGTTGAAGAGCTCATATCCCAACACTCCACCATCATCCCTGTGACAGAACTGACGGTAGCAATCAGTCTGCACACGTCTTCTGGAATGCCTATACACCCCCCAATACCGTTCACGTTAGCCAGTATCTCGGAAAGGGCCACCAACCTTAATAATTCCACACGAAATGCATTTATACCTAGATTTCTATCCATGCGCATGCTCAAAGATTCTGCATGCATGTAATTGATATTCAAGAGCGCAGGCCCGTAGGTCTGGGCGCTCACACTTCCTTCCCCTTCTCCTGCAGCAACGCCGTTGCTGGATTTCTTGACAGTGCGTCCGCGTTCAGGTTCATAGTCCCTGGTCGATGTTCCACCCCAAAAGAGTAAGGTTGAAGGGCTAAGCTCCATCTGCATAGCCTTGCATTGTTTTCCTTGAGTTTTTCTAGCCACTCGAGTGCTCGATGATCTGTTTGGACTACAAATTTCCTGCCCAGTAGATAGACCTTGAATGCATCTAACGCCAACTTAATAGCCAAACATTCCTTCTCAATAGTTGAGTATCGTTGCTCCCTAGCCAATAACTTCCTGCTATAATAACCAACAGGGTGTTCCTGACCGTCCTCCTGTACTTGACTTAGAACGGCTCCCACTCCCCGATCAGAAGCGTCAGTCTGTACGATAAATGTTTTTGAAACATCCGGGCTACTCAAAACTGGCTCTGAGATCAGCGCTTTCTTCAAAGTTTCAAACGCTCTTTGACATCCTTCGTTCCACACCCCGCTATTAGGAACCGATTTCTTTGTTAAGTCTGTTAGCGGTGCTGCCACTGAAGCGAAATCTGAAATGAATCGTCTGTAATACCCTGCAAGACCTAGAAATGCTCTGACCGCTGTCTTGGTGTCTGGCTTTGGGAAAGAGCTAATCGCTTCTACCTTGCTCAAAATTGGCTTCACAACTCCTCCTCCTACAATATATCCGAGGTACTCACAACTCCGCTTGGCAAATTTACTTTTGCTAAGCTTCACAGTAAGTCCAGCCTTTTCTATCCTCATTAGCACCTCCTGCAGTTGTTTCAGATGATCCTGCCAGTCACTGCTAAAAATGGCAAAATCATCAATGTAGGCTACAGCATAATCTTCACATCCCTGCAACAATCGATCCATCAACCGCTGAAATGAAGCTGGGGCCCCGCTAAGCCCAAACGGCATCACTGTAAACTGAAAACTACCAAAAGGAGTGACAAAAGCTGTTTTGCATTTATCCTTATCTGCCATTGGAATCTGCCAATACCCAGTTGTGAGGTCTAACGTAGTGATAAAGTTTGCTTTTCCTACACGGTCGATCAGCTCATCTATGCGAGGCATCAAATATGAATCGACCTGTGAAACTGAATTTAGCCTACGATAGTCCACACACAATCGTAACTCTCCATTTCTCTTTGGTACCACAACTATCGGGGACGCCCATTCACTACAGGTAGGCTCAATAATTCCACTCCGTTCCATTTCCTGAAGCTCCCTTTTTATAGAATTCCTATAGGCATGCGGCACCCGGTACGGAGGCAATCTAACAGGCTTAGAGCTATTGGTATGGATCCGATGCTCATACAAAGTCGTTTTTCCAGGCTTGTTGCTAAACACCTTTGCAAACCTCCCCAGCAACTCCTTAAGCTCCTTCTTTTGTCCGCTATCCAGCCCCTCCCCCATGTCAACAACTCGCCCCGCCTCCCCACTCCGCCATGAAGGGATATCCGCTTCTTCCTGTATTTCCTCTACGAAGCATCCTTGATTTTCACGAACATGGAAGTCCTTGAGCATATTGACGTGGAACACCCGTTTTCTCTTTCTTCTGTCCTGCATGTCAATAAGGTAATTGACTTTACCCATTCGCTGCACCACTTGATAAGGCCCCTGCCATTGGGCAAGCAACCTGTTGGATGATGTTGGGAGTAGTACCAGTACGGAATCGCCTGGCTTGAACTCGCGGAGTCGAGCACCCTTGTCGAACCAAGATTTCTGCCGACGTTGGGAGCTGGATAGATTTTCCTGCACCAGTTCAGACATCTCTCTGAGTCGTTCCCTTGTGGACAAAACGTAACTGATTACATTTTCTTCAGTAGTCCTACTTGTTGTTTCCCAAACTTCTTTTAAGATGTCCAGTGGTCCTCGTACGTCCCGACCATATAAAAGCTCGAAAGGGGAAAATCCCGTTGATGCTTGCGGTACTTCCCGATATGCAAACAGTAGATAGGGAATTTTCTTATCCCACTCTTTTCCTCCGTCCGTTCCCGTCTTTCGCAACATTGACTTCAACGTCTGGTTAAATCGTTCAACCAGGCCGTCAGTCTGCGGATGGTATGGGCTTGTGCGTATAGGGTGCACCTGTAAGAGCCTGTACAGTTCAGCAAGTAATTGCGACGTGAAATTTGCTCCTTGATCTGTTAAGATCTCCCTGGGTACACCCACACGAGCAAATACCTTAATAAGCTCCTCCGCCACACTTTCAGCATCAATGCTTTTGAGGGGCACCGCCTCCGGGTAGCGAGTTGCGTAATCACATATTACGAGGATGTACTTGTTCCCTGCTCGACTTCTGGGAAGTGGGCCCACAATGTCCATGGCAATGCGGCTAAATGGCTCTGAAACGATAGGAAGAGGAATCAATGGTGCTGGCTTAACCCCCTTAAATGAAGCCTTTTGACAAGCACTGCAAGTTTTACAATACATGTCTACGTCTCTAAAAATAGATGGCCAGAAAAACCTGCGCAATAGTCGTTGCCTGGTCCGATCTCTGCCTTGATGTCCTGCAATGGGAATATCATGAGACATCTCCAGTGCAACTTGCCTGCACTCCTTGGGTAGAACTAGCTGCTCAATCTCCATCTCCTCTCCTCTTCCCCTTGGTGTCCATCTTCTGTACAGCAACTCATCCCTTTTGAAGAACTCCCCTTTTGATCCTCCTGTCAATGCTGCAAGTTCCCTCACAGCTCTCAGTGTTTCATCCTGCTCCTGCATATCCTTCAGTTTCTCAGCTGTGATGTTAATGTGAGACAAGCAGTCTCCCTGGCTCCCAAGTTCCCTTCGCATTTGCCTTCTTTGCTCCTGTGACATAGTCTTCAATTTGGGTTCCTCTTCAGAGACACCTAATGGATTTGGTACCACCCCAGACATAACCTCCTTTTCCTTCCTCAGTACTTCCTCCTGTATTTCCTGTCGTCTCTTCGCCCTTGTTGTCACCACCATAACATGTTCTTGAGCAAAGAACACAGAACCAGCTCGTCTTCCTAGTAACTCCGTCATTCTAGAAGCATCAGTTCCAAGTATCACCTCCACCGGTAGACTGTCAGCTACAGCAGCCTCCACTGTGACTGGAATGCCTTCCACCACAAGCTTGATATCTGCTAGGGGATACAAGACTGTGTCACCATGCACACATCTGATTGATACCCATTTTCCCTCCAAGAACTTCTCCTGGGGGACGAATTGTCTCCGGACCATTGTGCGGGAACAACCTGTGTCTAACAATATGCGGCTTACCAAACACCCTTCCACACTTCCCTTACAATACATTCCATCCTTCACCTTGTACTTTGATTCACGTCCAAACAATACCTCATTGTTGGGACACTTCCTTGCTGGGTGACCTGGTTTTCCACAGTTGTAGCACACTATGGTCTTCCGTCTGCTTGTCTCCTCTTTTGTGGTTTTCTTGTAGCACACGTCTTCTGAGTGCCCTGCTTTCCCACAAAATGAACATTTTTGCTCTGATCGAGTTCCCTTGACGTTTTCCGGATACCGCTGCGACTCCTCACGCCTGGCGTGTTCATATTCGTCAACGAGTTCCCCGGCCTGAATACACGTCTTAGGCTTTCGCTCCATAACCCAGAGTCGTTTGTTCGCTGGCAATGTGTTGAGGAACTGCTCCATGCCTATGAGCTCTTGTATTTCCTCCATTGAAGTACAGCTCTTCATCCACTTGCGCAGTAGGTCCATAAGCTTTACGGAAAGCTCCCTGTTTGTTTCCCCACTGCCACGAGTAATGCCACGGAAGCGCCTTCTATATGCTTCCTCGGTTATATCGTAACGCTGAAGGATTGCTGTCTTTATTGCTTCATAATTGCCAGAGTCCTCTCCGGGTAGAGCTGCGAATGCCAACTGGGCCTTGCCAGTGAGTTGAGGTGCCAGATACTGCGACCAGCAGCTTTCCTCCACCTTCTGTGCAGTCATAACGCGCTCAAAAGTTACTAAATAGGCTTCAATATCATCCTTATCACTCAACGGAACCAATTTGACACTTAGCTCACGTTTCGGACTTACGACTTTTGCCTTTTGTGAGTCTTCTACTAACTTCATGAGCGCCGCCATGTGTGTCTGCATCGTTTCCATCTGCTTTCTATTTTCCCGCTCACGAATCTGTCTTTCTTCCTCAAGCCTAGCCCGTTCTTTCGCGAATTCATCTTCTCTTCGCGCCTTCTCAGTTGCTATTTCGTCTTCTCTCCTCCTACGGTCTTCTGCAAGTAATTTCAACATACCTTGCATCTCCTCCATGGTAGGTTTCTTATAGGGCTTTCCAGAACGAGTAGTCATACACTCGAGAAACGCAGGCGTC
>JABACO010000006.1:919818-963696 GCA_013339895.1 Ephydatia muelleri
GGCCTCCGGTCACACGACTCAGTCCTGGGCAAACGTTTGGCTTCCTCACTCAGCGGCGTTTGAGCTTCCACTGTACTTGCCATGGCCAGATGCGCGGAGGACCTTACACAATATGCTAGTGATCAGTCTCTAGAAGTACTCAGACACTCCTGCATGCACACTCTGACACCATGTATAATGTGGCCTACTTCGTACGTCCTCAAGTAGTGAGCACTCTTTGCAATCCTGTGGTGCGTGTATAGATAGGGAACCAACCGTAATATGAACGTTGAGGTGGCCGCCACTGATTCAGGTGGGGCGCGTCTTTTTACCGCTAAGACACGCGCAAAGACACACAAAGACACACAAAAACAAGCCAGAAGGCACAAAGACACGTGAGGATGCTACAAAGAAACACAAAGACACTGAAAATGCTCGCTATGTTGCATATAACAAGTTGCGATACAATTTGCACAAAAGCACTCAGCTATCCGTCTGCATCAATGGTACACTTCAGCTCCATCCTAGACTCAAGATCCATATGTTGCTCGTCTGAGATCTACCAACCTTCTTTTTATAACATTGAAACCATTTCATGTAACACGACAGGCTTCTAATCAAAATCAGCTTAAAGACACTGTTCATTGATTCACAGTCATTATTGGTCCACATTCACAGTCATTATTGGTCCACATTCACAGTCATTATTGGTCCACATTCACAGTCATTATTGGTCCACATTCACAGTCATTATTGGTCCACATTCACAGCCATTATTGGTCCACATTCACAGTCATTATTGGTCCACATTTGAAATTTTCTTGACTTCCTTAGTTGTGGTTTTGCAACATGGTTCCACATAATTGGTTGTAATCTAGACGCAAAATAATTTTTTAATGTTGGATACCTTTCCATCAAGTCTGATGACAATAATTCTTCTGCTCTTGTTTCAAAACTAAAACTACTGTCAGAGTTTGTCAAACAATCTGAGCCAAACAAAACAGCTAAAAACGTACTGCATCTGTTTTAGACACACCAACTTTGTCAGTGAGCTATCTAATGATATTTTCATGGGGATGCTTTGTGCACCTATTTATAAAAAAAAAGTGCTTTTGCAATAGCCTTTCATCATTGCTTCCAAGAAATACGATTCTCACCTATGATCATGGCTAGCTCACCAGGTCAGAACCAATTACAATTGTAACTACAGAAAAAAAAGTTGTGGTAGGTCTCTGTCATATGTACAAGAATTGGACCAACCATGATTGGATTTTCTCTTGTTTTTTTGTCTTCAATTTTCACACTTTTATATGTAAAATGTGATACAAACCATTTTCCACGATTGTAAGTTTTTATCAATTGTCCACAATACATTCTTCACAATACAAAACAATAATCACACCATTTTTTGTAATCCACATGACCTTCTGAACATAGTCATTATGTGATACCATCCCAACAAGCACATGACCTTCTGAACATAGTCATCATGTGATACCATCCCAACAAGCACATTGTTTTGCACCATAGTAACTCCTTCATGTGATGGAATAGTAACTCCTTCATGTGATGGAATAGTAGGTAAAGATCCAATGCATTCATGCACTGCAATGAAATTCCCCATAAATGCCTTATCATTGCCATGAAATGCATTTGGAGAAGCAGGCATCACATATCCACACCAGTGGAAATGTGTCAGCCAGTATCAGAGTGGTGTGGAGATGTGTCAGCCAGTCAGAGTGGTGTGGAGATGTGTCAGCCAGTATCAGAGTGGTGTGGAAATGTGTCAGCCAGTGTCAGAGTGGTGTGGAGATGTGCCAGCCAGTGTCAGAGTGATGTGTCAGCCAGTATCAGATTGGTGTGGAGATGTGTCAGCCAGTGTCAGAGTGGTGTGGAGATGTGTCAGCCAGTCAGAGTGGTGTGGAGATGTGTCAGCCAGTCAGAGTGGTGTGGAGATGTGTCAGCCAGTATCAGAGTGGTGTGGAGATGTGTCAGCCAGTATCAGAGTGGTGTGGAGATGTCTCAGCCAGTCAGAGTGGTGTGGAGATGTGTCAGCCAGTCAGAGTGGTGTGAAGATGTGTCAGCCAGTATCAGAGTGGTGTGGAGATGTGTCAGCGTGGTGTGGAGCATGCCTTGTGCAACTTATGACTTGTTCAGTTTGCATTATACAGTATAAAGCAAGCTTCAGGTTTTATCAGAGATAATGTAGACTGGTCCTTATACTAAAAATCCTCCTACTAATTCAAATGTATTCGACTGCCCTGTCATTAAACTGCTGCTGTGACAAAAACAATTTTATGATCGAGGCTCCAGCATCAAAAAGACGATGTCATTGTTTGATATGTTGCTGCAAGTTTGAAAACACAGTAGCCAGCTTATATGTGTACATAAAAAGAAGTTTTGGAAATTGGTTTGCAAACATGATTGTTAAAAACATAATTATTGTAGTTTATAATAGGTATCGTACGTTAAATTATAAATGTGCACATATTTGGATGTGTGATAATTATTAAGATTTAGTTTTATTAAAACCCAGTCTCCACTCAGCACTATTGAAGAGTTCCATAAGCATCATTATTCTCCAACTCTACTGACTCCATTTTGCTCTCGTCCTCTTTGATCACTATCTGGTCCACTGTACCTGTGATGTTGTACTCAGAGGGCACAGTGGTGGACCAGTCGGTGTGGGGAAGAGGAGACGTGAAATGGTACACCTGTGGTGGCTGAGACTTGCTAGGGACGTAGCAAGCACGCAGTATGATTGTGGCCACCAGCATTCCCGTAGTGAAGGATGTGACGAAGGTGATAGCCAGATATGTCCCAACTGCATCTACAGATACTGATGGAAGTATTGGAAGAGAGGGTTCAATGACATGAAAAATGCAACAAAGTTTACATGCAGTTCAATGAGTTTAATTGCGAATTGCTTACTACCAGAATCGAAAGGAACAATTGAAGGTGCATACATTGTCCCTGTGATGTATACAGGGTAGTATTACAACTGACTCTGCAAACGTCTTTAGCAGACAAGAACTGTGCATTCACATGTAGAATGCAATTAAACAGTAGTTTCTCAAATGATCTACTCTTGAGGGGTATGCTATTGAATTGTACACGTGGATGGAGAGCAAATCAGTTATCTCCATTGGTTAGCTTTTATAATCCAGGGAGATTTATTAATTGCCCAATGCGTGTTTTACCTCCATCCTCCTTGTACAAGCATTAAATCGCCAATCCAATGTAATGCCTCTTAATCCTCTGGATTACATAGAGCACCGCCTTCATTATTTCAGTCATGTCATTTGACTTAGGTAGCCTGGTGTGCTATCATCATTTCTCACCTTGGAGCACTTCAAACTGAGGTGACAAAGATGGCATCAAGGGGGGAGGAGATGGAATGGGGAGTGGAGTAGACAGGCTGGAGAAGCTTGGGGGCGGGCCTAACAGGATGAGAATGGACATTATATGATGCATTGAAAACCGGCCATAAAAGTGATTAGGAGGTGGTGAGGCAAGGGAATATGTAGTTCTCTTACTCATAAAGGCTCGTGTTGATGTTAGATTTTGTCCAGCACAGTTGATGGCCACCACAGAGACAGTGTAGAGTGTGTCACTGACCAGTCCAGTGAAGGTGTGGGTGTACACTGGTGATCCATTATCAGCTATGACCACAGGACTACTACTGTCATTGATAGTGACATTGTAGCTGGTAGGAACACCACCAGTAGTTGGAGGGGTCCAAGTCACTGTCAGCTCCAGGTGGGACCCAATGCTGACACTGATCACAGGAGGACCAGGTACATCTGAGGGACGAGGAGAATGCACACCTCTCATGCATGAGGAGTAAGCAACTGAAGCGCAACTTGTTCAGAATGCACAACACGTGTTGTACTGTGTCAAACAGGCACTTCAACAGAACTCATATGTGTATTGCTTGTGTTGTTCAACTTACCAAGGACTGTAAATGAACCATTTCCAATGAAGGTACCTGGCAGTCCAGTGGTTGTATCTCTACACTCCGTCGTTAGACCGTTTACACCGGTAGCCATGGTGACTTTCAGCTTAGATATTTGGCATGCAGAGGTGCTTGATGCATAGTTAGTGGCTGTGATATAAGGACCACAGGTACCAGAGAGGTTGGCACATGGAGTCACTTGTTGAATTGCAAGGTAGTTTCGAGCTGAGGGGCAAAGTCTATTGAATATCCACTGTGTGTAGGATACAGTCCCAGTAACCAGACATGTGCAGGTGACAACAGTCCCAGGACAGAGGGGCTTGGAAACATCAGCATCACATGAGAAGCTCTGAGCAGAAGCTGGAGATAAGAAAACTGATAACCAGTTTTGATTGCAGATGATGCAAAAAAGTAAATGTTCTATGTTATACATCAGAATACATCACGTTGAAGATTATGAGTATCTGAACGATTCAGAGTGTATGATAACCACGTATACCTGTGTTGTATAATAACCACGTATACCTGTGTTGTATGATAACCACGTATACCTGTGTTGTATAATAACCACGTATACCTGTGTTGTATGATAACCACGTATACCTGTGTTGTATGATAACCACGTATACCTGTGTTGTATAATAACCACGTATACCTGTGTTGTATGATAACCACGCCGGTATACCTGTGTTGTGATGCATCGTGTCAAACATTGCGACGACGCAAATTGTCACCTGTAAAAAGAAACAAAATAGTGGCAGATGGTCTAATCGATTATAGTTATCCAATCATAATGATATCTATGCCATCCTAGCAGCATTATTGCATATAGTATAAACAGGCTTAGGAAGTTATTTGATCATTATCATTGCACTGTTCAATATACGCTAGCAAGGTGTACCCTGGCGATTTCTCGAGTTTCTCCCTAGCAGCACACTTTGTCGAGTTCCCAATATTTTGTTTTTAAATTACTTCCTACATTCGTATTTCATTCCATATAGGTGCGTGGTTCTCACGTGTCCTCTTCATCAGTATACTTATTTGCACAATTGGACAAAGGTCGTGCCTGGTATCTAACAATCTGTAATCGGATTGGATGACATTTTGCACTCGGTGGCTCACATGCATGCACGTTAATGCATAGCGACCAGCGAGGTCATTCTTAGTAATAATGAAATTTCCTCAGTATCGAAAGTGTAATTTTGATCAGTATTAACTTTTGCTTTACAATTATATTTAGAGTACCAATGAGTGAGGCGCGAAAATATATAAGCATAATTATAATGCGTCTTTATTTCTATTTCAATTCAGTCTAAATGCTTACTCGCTTGAAGGAAGCAAAGCAAATATGATACTTAACGGTCCAACGCGTACTTTTATATTCCTTCATTGCACTTATTTATTCTACAAAAAGGGCGATAAGAATGATATCTAATATATCCATGCCTGCCGATGACGAACGAAACGTAATAAATATTTGGCGTGAAGTAATTATATGAATTTATATCTACCACATTTATGACATTTCGCTAGAATGCAAAAGCAACCCCGCATTGTTCATCTGGCATACATACGAGCATCAGTATAGCGCGAGCGTAGCATACACATCATAACTACCACGCTCTCAATCATTGTCCTCTAGCTCTGTCACACTTTTCTCACTAAATTGGCAAAGTCCATTTAAGCTGCTGCGTTTTTCGACTTTCAAAAACACTATTATACGATCTGCTTTCCTTTTTGATGCAGGATATGCAGTTAAATAACTATTAAAAAGTATTGGTTATAATTTTCCGACACATGCTGACATAGTTCATTGTATACAAATCAACTTGTGTCAGTATAGAAGTAGAATGATACTGCATTAACATATAGGTGCTCTCCAATAGAGAAAATATGTGTCATTCCTTCTTCCAGGTAAATAAGGCTCCGCACAGCTTGTCATCACGTGCATGTATAATATTGATGTGCGTATAGCGGCCCTCACATCATTAGCCTAGGCCACCAAATACCTTAATCCGGGCACTGCCTATCGCTTACTTAGAATATAAGACTCCGCCCTTTGCCTTTACTTCACTATATAGGACGGCATGTATACCAGCACTCCACTAAACTGCATGGCCACTTCCCGGATACATGCCCTGATCGTGATGTATATTATACATACAACGGTAATCAATACTGATATACTGATTAGCGTCCACTGCCCCTGGTATGGCATAATTATGGCGGTGCTGTTCTGGATGCAGTTCTATCAATATAGTACTAATAGTAGTCCTTATTTTATAAGGTGCCGATAGATGCATCCAGAACAGCACCGCCATAATTATGCCATACCAGGGGCAGTGGACGCTAATCAGTATATCATCAGTATTGCATGATTACCGTTGTATGCCATGTACATGTATAGATGCCATAGCCCATAGGCGGGCGGCAGCATAGCATACGGTGCCCTTGTGTAATTAAATCATAGCGGGTTGCATCTCGTCCTCACGTGCGGTAAAACACGCGCCCTATATAATGAGGGTTGCAGAATTGACAAAGGCGGATAGGCAATAAAACTAAAGGCAAAATAAAATGGGGGCTGAGTGGACCCCTACACCTGACACAGGCGGTAGGGCAAGGCACGGCTCACACACCTCTCTGTTTCGCCCGCCGAGATGGTGTAAAGTTGTTTGCGGCGTCGAATTTCTGCTGAGTGACACTACCAAGTCAACAGAAACCAGATCGATGGGTTGCCGCCCCCAGGGATCATTCGACTTCGGGCCACGATAGAACCGGTCTTATTCCACTCAAGTGAACTCTGACAAATGCAGTTCGGCGACAGGGGAGGACATGGATACGGACCCCGGGCCACTACGACACCATACCTCGAGCAAGAATTACTTCAAGCTCTGACCGAACGCACAAGCCATTGCTCACGTACCCCGCATATCTGACAATTCTACAGCGCCGCTTTTATACTCGCACCAGGAAAAATTGGTACACTTGTGGGCCCTTGGGACAATATAATTATCAACACTTCGTCCCCAAAAAAGTCTCATAAAAACGTTTTTTTTGGGAGGAGGGCCACCAGACGGGGATCGTCCTTTTCTCCAGCATGTGGATTGATAATATTGCATCAAGTCTACCCAAGATAGTCATACTGAGATTCACAAGGGTCGTCTTCGGAATAACATCAAGTCCATTTTTGCTCAATGCGACCTTGCAGCTGCATCTGAAGAAATATGAAATGGAAGATCCATCGTTTGTTAACAAATTTATGCATTCAATATACGTCGATGATGTTGCCTTTGGAGGGGACAGCACAAATGAAGTGTTTGAACTCTACTTGAAGACAAAGTCCAGGCTAGCGGAAGGAGGGTTCAATTTGATGAAGTTCGTGTCAAATGATAGAGGTTTGCAGGAGAAGATTGAAAGACAAGAGGGCTTGAGAGAGATGTTCACTCAGGGTTGTACTGTTGCTCAAGATGATAATTCGTTTGCCAAAACATCTCTTAGTTACCAGTCTGATGTGAACTTGGGGGAGCAAAGAGTGCTTGGTATCTGTTGGAACCCTGTTGAAGATAAATTGCAGTTTGAGGTAAAGGAGATTGCACAATTGGCCAAACAAGTCAACCCTACCAAGAGGACAATAGTCAGTATAGCTGCAAAATTCTATGACCCTCTAGGAATCATCTCACCAATCGTTGCCAATTTCAAGCTAATAGTTTAGGAGTTATGTAAGATGAAGGTAGACTGGGATGAACCACTTCAGGGAGAGTTGCTGGAAGAATGAAATAAGCTAGTGCTTAATCTACAACAGGTGCAACCAATCACTATATCCAGATGCTATTTCAATGGCATCTCGGAACCTGTTATCTCGCATAGTCTGATAGGGTTCTGTGATGCATCCCTGAAATTGTATGCTGCTGTCATCTATTTGAAGATCCAGACTGTCTCTGGGTATAGTATACGATTGGTGTCTTCAAAAACTAGAGTAGCTCCAGTTGGTGGACAAACCATACCCCGTTTGGAATTGCTCGCAGCACTCCTTTTAGCCAAATTGATTTCTAGTGTTCATCATACACTGGAGACAGAACTGACTTTGCAAGCGCCCTTGTGCTTTACTGATTCAACAGTGGCTTTAGGTTGGATACGGAGTCAGAATAAGGACTGGAAGCAGTTTGTACAGAATCGGGTGAACAGTATTAGAAATTAGTGGCAGCAGAATACTGGAGGCATTGCCCAGGAACTGAAAATCCAGCGGATATCCCATCAAGAGGGCTGGACTTATCAAATGACACGAGGCTTCAGTTGTGGCTTCATGGACCAAGGATGATCACTACACTGAAAATGTACACATTCCAATTCCAGTGGAATGTCTCAGCGAAATGAAAGCAGCAGACAAAGCAGTGCACAGTCTGTTAACCAAAAGCATAGGATGCACTCCAATGCTGAACTGTGAAGGGTTCAGTAATTTGCAGAAGTTGTTGAGAGTCACAGCCTATGTATTGAAGTTTATAGAGTTACTGAAGAGTCATTCTGATTGTGTACAGAAGCCATCTCTGAAGCTCAATGTAGATGACATTTCCAAAGCCGAAGCATATTGGATCAAGTTTGCTCAAGTGGCATTGGAGGAAGATAGAAGATTCAGCCCATGGAAGCAGCAGTTTAATCTTGTTTTGGATGAGAATAGAATTTGGAGATGTAAGGGACGGCTAGCAAATGCCAATATTACTGATAGTGCAAAGTATCCAATCCTTCTGGACTCGTCACACCATCTGACATGCTTGATTGTTCGACGTTGCCATGAAAGAGTGTTTCACAATGGAACCAAGGAGACACTAACCGAACTAAGAGGAAGATTCTGGATTGTGAAGGGTAGGCAGGTAGTCAGAAGGATACTGAGACGATGTGTTCTGTGTAAGCGATTTGAAGGCAAGCCCTACGATGAGCCACCACCACCACCACTACCAGTGTTCCGTGTGCAAGAAGCACCGCCATTTGCTGTAACCGGAGTTGATTATGCAGGCCCACTATATCTGAAGGACTCAAACAAGGTGTGGATATGCTTATTCACTTGCTGTGTAATCCGAGCTGTGCATCTTGAGGTAGTACCAGATATGACAGCAGAGGCCTTCATAAGATGTTTCAAGCGGTTTATAGCTAGGAGAGGTATTCCTCATAAGATCATATCGGATAATGGCAAGACGTTCAAGCTAGCAAACAAAATCATGTCAGCTGTGTTGAGTCATCCACAGACAGAGCAATATCTATCAAACATTTGTGTTGATTGGGTTTTCAATCTGGAACGAGCACCCTGGTGGGGTGGGATCTTTGAGAGAATGGTACATTCAATTAAACGCTGCCTAAAGAAAATCGTTGGACAAACCAGACTTATGTACGATGAGTTAGTCACAGTTGTAACGGAGATTGAAATGATACTGAATTCTCGACCACTATCCTTTGTATCCAGTGAAGATCTTGATGAGCCTCTCACTCCATCGCATCTGCTGACAGGCCGCAGGCTACTTTGTTTACCTGATCCACACCAGATGTTGACCCAGACTATGGAGGGACCTCAGTTGAATTATCACTGAGAGCCAGGTATTTAAACACTCTTTTAGATCACTATTGGCAAAGGTGGAAAAGAGAGTATTTATTGGAGTTAAGAGAGCAACATCGTACATCAAGAAAAAATGTTGTGGGTGATGGTAAAGTTGTGGCAGTTGGAGACATTGTAGTAATCTATGACCAAGGACTCCCAAGAGGATTTTGGAAGTTAGGCTGTGTTGAAGAACTGATAACTGGATCTGATGGACAGTGTAGAGGAGCATTTGTTCGTGTGAAGTCAGGTAGAAGCAGTAGGTCACTACTCAAGCATCCTGTACAGCATTTGTACCCTCTGGAAGTTCAGTGTGTTGCAAGTTCACATGAAAGGGAAGGCTCGAGCCCACCTGCACTTGATGAACAACCTGTACATATTGATACCATGACATCTTCCCAACCCAAGCGAGTAGCTTCACAGATAGCACAGTTGAAGATCAAGGATTGTATTAAAGAGTTGAACAGCTAGTTTGCCTTGTGCTTGTGATGTTGTCTAGCATCAAGAGCTATTCAACAGGGGGAGTATGTTGGAGATTATGATTGTAATAATGTAATAGTGTGTAGTGATGTAATGTTGAGTCAGTTATTAAAATTTGAGAACGAGAACTAAGCGAAACGGGACACTCAGACCTGTGTAGCGGAATATTATATAGAGACAGTACTGCATGGAACTGATTAGCCTAGCTATCGGCAATTCACGTAGTGGAAACATCTTAAGCTTCCTAACCAATCGTCAGCCTGTACATGCATTGACTGCAGCCTATCCTGTAGTGATGTGAAGGACACGCAAGCATTGGCTGGATGGCAATGCATCGGAGACAACTGAGGAGGACACATGCCACAGTGAGAATCTGTGCGTGATGTAATAAGGGGTGTGGCATGTTGCACCATAATTCTCTTAAAAGGCCACTTGACATGCAATCACTTTGGGTGACTATACATGCATGGTGTCTCACAACGCAACAATGTATAAAGTTGAGGGGCTCTGATTTTCACTATAAAATGGCCTATCCTATCTACCCCTACCTGCCCCTCTGAAGGAGGGAGATGAGGGACCACCACTACCTGCCCCTCTGAAGGAGGGAGATGAGAGACCACCACCTCTACCTGCCCCTCTGAAGGAGGGAGATGATGGACCACCACCACTACCTGCCCCTCTGAAGGAGGGAGATGATGGACCACCACCACTACCTGCCCCTCTGAAGGAGGGAGATGAGGGACCACCAACATTACCTGCCCCTCTGAAGGGACGAGATGATGGACCACCACCACTACCTGCCCCTCTGAGGGAGGGAGATGATAGACCACCACCATTACCTGCCCCTCTGAAGGAGGGAGATGATGGACCACCAGTGACCATCTATACTCAATGTGGACCTTCCACTGATGATAGGAATATGGGCATGGTAATTGGGTGTGGCTATCATCATGGCCTGACTACCTCATAAGAGGTAGGAGGTGTGCTCTGAAAAGGGTAAAATTGGCTGGAATACTGATACATCTGCTGAGTGCCACTGATTATCATGAGCTGACAGTTCATGTACAAGATACACACACCGCTTCTGTCTTAGAGTTCTGTGCTAAGTGTGGTGCAGCATGCATGAAGGCATAGTCTGCACGCTGTAAGCTGGTAGTACAAAAAATATTGCGCACATCTAGAAATAGTCTTGAAAAATGTAAAAATATGCAACACTGCATGACAGTGGAACGTGAAAGCTATGTTGTCAAATTTCTACACATCTATCCCTATGTTCTCATGGCGTACGGTAGCACTATCACTTACAACATTTTTCAATAACCATGCACGCACGCATGCAATCATCCAGCACTGCAAATACATAGAGCTACATGGAGCAGCCAATTTTTACTTCTCTTATTAGTACATAACTGGTGCCCATAGCTGTAAGGCCACTGACACAGGGCTGACTAGGATTTTTATTTCTATGTCTTTCTCCTATTCAGCCAGCTGTGATATATGTTAAATTGAACAAATAGTTAAGCGCAATGTGCAGGAAAAGGGAGGGGCTGACATAGGGGAACAATAGTGTAAAATAAGGTTTGTGTAAAACTGTTTAATGCACATGAGTGTTCTACAGAACCGTTCCGTATGCAACATTGCTGTCTAGCTCAATGGACTCCACTGCACTGACCGTTTCATCCCTCTTCCGTTTATCTGTGCCCATGGTGGCCTTGTACGCTAACGGTACAGAGATCGATAGATGAGAGTGAGGAAGAGAAGGAGGAGGAGGAGGAGGAGGAGGAGGAGGGTTTGGCACTTCTAGTGGTGACTTTCGAAGAATGTACCACACACAGAATACAAAGATGGCCACCAATATTCCCACAAAGAAGGATACGATGCATGTGATGGCCACATATGTGCTGACTCCTTCTGTGGGGACTGTAGATAAGACGTGCTGGATAAATGTCAATATAGATTTAAATCAATTGTATGTAAATCTTTACCCAATGATGCTTTAATTGTTGTGTTACATGAACAGAACCGTGTATTTGAAAACTGATGAAGGCAAAGCTTTTAAATGGCTATATGTATGATACTTATATAATTATCATGCTAAACACATCAGTGTTAGGCAAATCATAATTATGCAAATAAATTTAGCAATCAAAATAGCGAAGAATATAAACCAATTGCATGAATTGTACTTAATATCTGTGATTTCAGTATGCTAATCAAACCGCTGCAACAATCATAGCCATAAATAATTGACATTATTATAACAGCTTGTTCATCAAACTCAAATTGGACTTCGAAAAACCCTAGTACAATAATGTCAATCTCCAGGCGTCCTAAGGCTAGATCCAATCTCTAGAACTAGACGACTAGTCAAACAACCTAAAAAGGAGCCCCAGTTTCGAAACTGTTCCACCGTGTTTAGATACGTGCCTGCTACGTGGAAGGGGGCTTTTCTTCTTATCTAAAATCTCATGGCACGAAGTAAAGCCATCGTAAACGTTGCAATCAGACTTACGCGCAATACAGCGAATGAATAGAACTTTCCCCTATTTGCACAGAGATTCATTCTGCTACAATTATAGTTGAGGAAATAACGATGACGTAATAATTATGATAATGGTCAAAAATGAAATATAATGTTGAACAAAATGCATGTACAAGTAAACACAAGTATAGTGCAGTACGATTACAAATAAGCATAAGGCAAAAATGTCGTAAAAGTAAAACCCAGAGCATGCTGGCTCTACTTCAGATTCGGGGTGAGCAAGAATGGCTCTTGCATTGGATTGAACTACAACATATTCATTTAATTATTATATATGTTAAAGGTTGGTCCTAGATCAAGGACTACCAACGGTCTAGATCTAGGACCAGTGCCTGGAGATTAAAGGGCAAGCTCTAATATCTCATCACTGAACCAGGTTTAGCGCAATGTAACCGTTAATAGTTATTACATTTAGATATTTGTGCATTTTGAATATTTGGTCATGGTTTCAATTTAATTAAGAGGTCTTTAATTACTTACTTATACTCTACATTTGTTTGCACCAACATTATTTGCCTAGTTTGTAAAGTCTATATGCATTCCACGAGCTACCTAACTTATGAATAACTGCTTGCAAACACCCAGTATAGCACAATAAAGATTACATGAGCAATCGAGAAGTATTTAAGGATTCCTTACCTTCAAAACACAGAGATGTCCCTGAGGACACACACACTGTTCCTACATGATGTAAAGGTACAGAAAGCTATGCAAGACACTGGCTGCAGTGTACTTACACAGGTTCAGTAATTAATTTTATAACATTTTGAAGGGATAACAGATACACATGTAACGATTGCAGCCAACAACGCTGACCTTGAATCCTTGCTGTCACAAGATGGGATGACTCACTTGAGCCTTCAGATGATAATAACACAATCACTACCACCAAACACACATGCTATATTTTGCGTACCAGTCAAAGCTGGAACCAAATGTGAGGATGGAGTGATGTTTAATGGGATGAGCTCCATACTTGTTTGCTGTACTGTGCAATGCAATTACCATACAAGGCAATGATTATATACATGCATGCACATTGACATGTGAATACCTAGCAGTGTCTTATTGTGACCTGCGCAGTTGATGGCCACCACAGAGACAGTGTAGAGTGTGTCACTGACCAGTCCAGTGAAGGTGTGGGTGTACACTGGTGATCCATTATCAGCTATGACCACAGGACTACTACTGTCATTGATAGTGACATTGTAGCTGGTAGGAACACCACCAGCAGTGGGAGGGGTCCAGGTCACTGTCAGCTGATGTGTCCCAACACTGCTGTTGACTATCATAGGTTGATCAGGTGCATCTGATGGAGGGAAATGGAAGGTGAACGTAAACAAATCAATGCAAAACACATCTCTGATAATGGTAATGCTGTAAATGATCCCTCACATAGCTTCAGTCTTGTTAAGTGCACATGTATATTACTAACTCTACCCAATGCCTTCTATTTGGTGAAAATTACTGCATAATTAGTGAGAATATCCCCAGTGTAGTTTATCAGTGTACAATCTACTACACTGCCACTCACTGCATGCATGTATAAAATGTAATGTGAAAAATAATGCAGTACCTTTAATTTTGAATGAGGCACTTCCAATCAAGGTTCCCGGCAATCCAACGGACATATCTCTGCACTCTGCCAATTGTCCACTTACATTGTTAGCCATGGTTACAAAAAGCTTTGAAGTTTGGCAATTACTGGCACTTGATGCCAGATTAGTAGCTGTGATGTAAGGACCACAGGTACCAGAAGCAGGGGAGCACGGAGCCACTTGCCGAAATGGTATCTTGTTATAACAGAGTGCACTGAATGTCCACCAGGTTTGGGATACAGTCCCAGTGACCCGACATGTGCAGGTGACAACAGTCCCGGGACAGAGGGGCTTGGAAACATCAGCATCACATGAGAAGCTCTGAGCAGAAGCTGGAGATAAGAAAACAATTATACGCTACTGCAGAGTGGTATGTCTATTTTTGCTACTGGACTTCAATACATCCATTATCTGCATGGCCAAATACATTATAGTGCTTATTAAGTAAATAAGTAAATAAATAAATAAATAAGTTAGATAATAAGCTGGCTTGCAACTCTCTCTGGATAAGCAATTCGTCAAAACACAATTCAAAATCCCTAACGTTCCCTTACTCTGCTTTTAATTAAATCCCTGACTAAAGGTTAAGACACTAAATCCTACCTATTTGAAAGATGAAGCCAGAAATTGAAAGCGGGATGAAGAGAATCATCTTCTAATAGAGAGATAAGGAGAACAATGGATGCTGAGTCATTACAATAAGATAGTTTACATTACTTACTGATTCTCTGATTGTATTATACAGCATTCATAATATAATACAACATAATTAAACATAATGCTACTGCATGGCTAGTGCATGGCTAGTGCATGGCTAGTGCATGGCTAGTGCATGGCTACTGCTGACGAAAAGAGAGAAACTGTCTCTCAGAAATTTGATGCATCAAAGAACATACAATCTACAACGGATATGCAAAGGAGGGAAGGTCAGATAATGGGAGGGAAGAGGGAGGGGAAGGGAAGGTATAGTGGGAGGAAAGGTAGGGAAGGGTAGTTAGGGGAGGGAAGGGAGGGGGGGGAGGGGGGGGGCACACTGCTTACGCCGTGCTGCCGAAATGGAATTTCTTTTTTTTTTTCCTTTCTTGCACCTATGTATTAACCAACCAGCACTGAACACACACAGAATCACACTTTGGTCAACCGAACTCCTTAGTTCGGCGTTATATATTCGCAGTACAGAT
The DNA here is from genome assembly GCA_013339895.1 of Ephydatia muelleri. Taxonomy (NCBI): domain Eukaryota; kingdom Metazoa; phylum Porifera; class Demospongiae; order Spongillida; family Spongillidae; genus Ephydatia; species Ephydatia muelleri. Next base: position 935,138 of record JABACO010000006.1, read on the forward strand.
GCCACTTCACAGACATTAGTAGTCGTATAGAGATAATGAATTAACTACTTTGATTACCACTGTACACACACATGTAAATAAACCGTTGATTTTATATTAAAGGGATTGGAAAACGGATCACGTGAGCCATTCATGGCTATATATCGTTGAGCGGGCCGGGTATTCCGTCAGTTGGTTGTACGTGGTTTTACCATAGATATTAGACTGTCTAATATCTATGATGATACTTGGACTCGAGTTCAATTGTGACAATGGCGGTGACGTATTTAGGATCTGGGCACGAACTAGCGTCGCGCTATCTGTTGGGTCTGGGTACGCGAGCTATAAATAGTGATTATACGAAATCAAAAGGCGCCTGAAAGGCGTGATTCTATGCACAACAGCCAAGTAAACAAGCAACAATGCTACAGCACGAACAGTCAGTGGGAAGAAAATCATGCATGATCGTTGGTGTTCATGAAATAGCGTATTTACCCTTCCGCAGATAATGTCAATGTTTTATGATGTCGGCTTGGTGCAGCAGAAACCGTCTCCAGAGTTTTGTTTTCTGACCCGTATTAATTACGGAAGTATAAATTCGGCACAGTTGTCGTGCTGTGGATTGCTTAGCAGATGGCGGTGTAATTGAATTGATCGTACAAGGGGCCGGGATGGGATGGAAAGAAAATAAGCTCTCATGACAATTAATAATTTGAACCGTTGAATTGCCCTCCCTCCGTCCCCCCCCCCCCCCCCCCCCCCCCCTATACTGCACGGTCATCAAATGGAGTAAGCCCAATCGGTTGAAAGCGCGGGGCAGAGAACAGAACATAAATGCCGAACGGTCGCTAGTAACTTTAATAATTATCCAGCAAATGCAGTCCTCGTGTGCGCTCCCGGACAATGTTCCCAAGGTCCAGCCTCGTCAGACTTCCGTGGTTTGAGAAACAAAAGATCCACATGGTCCTCAGAGACCAGCTTTCAAGTAATGTCCCTCTTACGTGGGCCCTAATCCGCAGAGGAAGTTCCTCTCTTTTCGGGCCACTCCCGAAGTCAACTTTCCGCCTTGTCACCCGTCCACAATGTCCTTCCATCCAGGTGTCCGTCTCCAAATAAGAGCGTACCACGAGACATCATCGTGGCTAGGGTTTCAGCCAAAGGTGCCAGGTGCCGCGAGGTGGCCAGCCTACACGTACCGATCGGGCAAGGATGTGATCGCTCCAAAGAATGGGAGTAGAAAACTCGAACTGAAGCAAAACAATTATTCACACCGGAAATATATGGGACAGTGCCCGCGAAAAGGGACCTAGTGTATTTATATAAAACGATATAAAATTTTGTTCATATAAAACTGATATAACTTCCGAACGGTACACGCCATTGACTTCCTATTTTCAACACTTCATACTACACCATTTCTCTACGGTAAAATACTTTTTGGGGTCTTGCACTTGCTCCGTGCCTGTATTGCAACGTCCGATACCCCACAAGGTATGAACCCGTCATAACTTTCGGCAGGAGTAATCAAATCGCTTCAAATTCGGTATGTAGATAGAGAGGTCCTATACCTATCGATTTGTTCTGTTCGTTAATTTTTATGCCATCTGTTACGGAGATACAGTTGAATAAACTACGTGCACGTTTTCCCGCTTGATTCGCGCCAATGTAATAATCCCCGCCTCCCCATACATTGAGCGGAGCGCAATTTGCCCAAATCATTGGCGCGAAACGAGCGCGAAAATGTGCACGTAGTTTGTTCAACTGTATCTCCGTAACGGATTGCATAAAAATTAACGAACAGAACAAATAGATAGGTATAGGACCTCTCTATCTACATACCGAATTTGAAGCGATTTGATTACTCCTGCCGAAAGTTATGACGGGTTCATACCTTGTGGGGTATCGGACGTTGCAATACAGGCACGGAGCAAGTGCAAGACCCCAAAAAGTATTTTACCGTAGAGAAATGGTGTAGTATGAAGTGTTGAAAATAGGAAGTCAATGGCGTGTACCGTTCGGAAGTTATATCAGTTTTATATGAACAAAATTTTATATCGTTTTATATAAATACACTATAGGTCCCTTTTCGCGGGCACTGTCCCATATATTAAATATAAATAATTATTCGTATACAATAACTTTGCGAATGGATCAGAAAACTAGTGTTTGACCAAACATGGGAAAGTACAAGGTAATGCACCACGGTTACGTTTGAGTGTCGTGTTTTCTTTTGTCGCTGTCGCGGCACACGTGTACACAGCTGTTCTGTCTTGCGTTACTTAACGCTTGCATGTGTGTTATGTAATTGCAGAGAACCTCATACCTCCAGCTGGTCATCACGATGCTTCTTTATCACGGAGGTACGTTACAGCCATGGATAGTAAAGCAGCTAACGGGCGGGGCCGAAATGTTCAGCGCTCCACTTGAAAATACCGTTTTGAAGCGAGTTTCTAAACACTTCATCATCATTGAGGAGGCTAGTTGTGCTTTGTACATGCCTGAAGCAGACAAGCATCCCACTGAATCTTGTCCCATGCACGTGATTGCATGTGCCTGACATACATCATGGCTTATACTTGGGGGTGGGGGGTGGGGTGTTCATGTATACCTTGTACAAAAGGCCTCTAGATCCCCCTTCCTCCCCCAAAGAGAAAAGCTTCCAGCTCCATCAGCTGATTTGTTTTCCTCCTCCCCAGCCCTGCTCCCACCCCTCCTCCCCACCCCTGCTCCCACCCCTCCTCCCCATCCCTGCTCCCACCCCTCCCTCCCCATCCCTGCTCCCACCCCTCCCTCCCCATCCCTGCTCCCACCCCTCCTCCCCATCCTTCTCGTCCCCTTCTCCTTCATATCAAGTTCACAGTGTGGGTAGTTGGGCTCAGCATACTTCTTATTCATGCACACCAAGACCTAAATGAAGGAATTAACCTCACTCTTCCCTCTTCAGGCAATGCTGCATTCTTCTCTTGCACTCCATCTCTCTCAGAGCCTCTGTGTCCGGGCTCCATAGCAACGTGCACCTGTGTGGTGGATGGGAATAACTCATTCACCAGATTTAATTTTACCAATTTGAACATGAAGAATGGCTGTAGTGACAGCATTATCGATCTCTCTCAGCCAACGTTATGTAATTTCCTGAATGGTACATGTGGTCCTTACCTGAGTGCAGCTGTGGTTGGAGGAAGTGATTGCACTCACACCTCTATCCTCACCATTACTCCTAACTCCACGCTGGATGGGCTATGGATTATCTGTGAGGATATGAGCTCTCGGCAGATAATTGGCCATGTCCTTTTGAGGGTTACAGGTTGGTATGTGTGTGTACATGTTTTGTGTGTGTGTGTGTGTGTGTGTGTGTGTGTGTGTGTGTGTGTGTGTGTGTGATGTGTGTGTGATGTGTGTGTGATGTGGGGGTTGTGTCTGAGGCAGTATATATACACATCGCATCATCGCAAGCGCTTCATTATGATTGGTAGGTTGGACATCATGGTTGTGCTGATCTCTGATGTCATTGATATCAGCAAATCCCGTTACTATAAGGAATTCAATCTTCTTGCGATAAGGTGTTTCCGTTCTGTTAACCAAATATATTCTCAAAGTAGTTATGATGAGAACAAAGGAATGTGGGGAGGGGAGGGGGTGGGGAGGAGGGGGAAGCAGGGAGCAAATTTATTGGATACATGAATTTCCAAAATGCTTTCATGTCGGAACCACACCCAAATTTCCCACTACCATATTTTCCACTCTTCACTCACATCACGATGAAGATTATTGAATTGACCAATGAAAGAATGATCTATTCAAAAGTTCAGTGTCAGAACTCATTCAATAGCTAAGATGTCTGGTTGGATGCATGTCACATCAATATACTGTGTCTAACTAACTGGATGTGAGGTATCGTAGCTTCATTTCACATGTGCAGTCACCCTTCCCTTCCCTCCTCCCCAGCCTCCCCTGGTCCTGTTGGGAACATGACAGTAACCAGTCCATCTGTGGACCAGCTGACAGTGACCTGGACCCCTCCCACTACTGGTGGTGTTCCTACCAGCTACAGTGTCACTATCAATGACAGTAGTAGTCCTGTGGTCATAGCTGATAATGGATCACCAGTGTACACCCACACCTTCACTGGACTGGTCAGTGACACACTCTACACTGTCTCTGTGGTGGCCATCAACTGTGCTGGCTCCAGCAATGGGACCAAGGGAACAGGGTCATGCATGAGTCCTACAGGTGCATATGTTGATGAGAGAGTCTGCAGTGTATGTGTTCAACTACTGTACTAAAGGATGCTTGACAAAGGGTTGTCTATTACCATAGCTTTTAGAAAGAATCAAGTGTTGCATAATATCTCTGTATAGGTGACAGTTTACCTTACACCAATAAAGAATCATTGTGCATGAAAAACAATTACATCAAGCAATTCATTGAGCATTACATCATCGATTGGGGGTAATTGGGTAACCAACTGTTACTCTTCTAGTGATGTCTTACAGACGTCTTATCATTGTTTGATAATGTAGGATCATCATCAACCTCATCTCCATGGACACCTGCATCCTCCTCCCCAGGCCAGTCATTGGTGTTGTATATGATGATGTAGTGAGATTATACTCTAGTGGCACGCACACACACACACACACACACACACACACACACAATAGTGAAGTGTCTTTGCATCCAAGGCAGGAATGATGTAACATCTCTGTGAGGGCAATTTAAGCTGAAAATATAGTTGTTTCACATGTGATTGCAGGGAATAGGTGCTGCCTGTTTTCACCTGTGTGTATGCATGTGTGTGTGTGTGTGTGTGTGTGTGTGTGTGTGTGTGTGCCTGTGTGTGTGCACATGTGGGTATGTACATGTGTGTGGGTGTGAGTCAGGCATTTGAAGAATAATTACATGTGCATGTGAGACTACAAAGAGGTATTGCTTATCAGTAGTACACTGTAACTGGTGCACAATTTAAAGAATTCTGGAACCACTTCATACCATTTTATCCACCCCATGACATTACTTTCCAAGCGCTCCATTATTTAATTTTCCTTTACATGTACAAAACTTTACAGTGAAGTTATAAAAAAAGCAAAGCAGGTGGACTTTGAATTGGACTGGGCACCCTCACCCTCTCCACATTCGTGGAAAATTTTGAAGATGACCATTTTAGTACGTGTACTATGTATTTTCACATTCATCAAGAGAAGTCAATAGAACGACCGTAAATGGTTTCTTCTTAATAAATGATTAATGAAGAGTAGTTTGATGGCCTAATCTAGTTTTCAATTTGATCATAGTCGTTGGTTGAGTGGACTAATCCATTATTGTGATATATTTCTTCATAACTCTAGGTCCTATCATACCTGCTATTCTCATTACTCTTGGCTGCATTGGTGCTGTGTTGGTGGCAGCTCTGTCTATAGCTGGGGTCCTGACTTATTGTAAATGGTACCGCAATAAGACTTCATGTACATGTAAGTGCTATGAAAGAGGAGCATTCATGTCCAGTGTAGCAGTGGGCATTTAATGGACTAAATTCTTACGTTGCATATATGCTTTACAAGGCCACAGAAACAGGGTGCTGAACTGAGCATCCCCAAATTTCTTTGTGACCATACTGTTTAAAAAACTAAGGAGCAACTTCAGTTATGGCTCCGATAGGAAATCTGGTCATTGTCAGTGCATGCATCATTGAGGTCTGCATGATGTCACTATTATAATAATGTGTACGTGTGAGAACCAGCAATGATGAACACACTATTTTCACAATTTATTGCACTTCATATTGTTCTAAAAAGTATTTTAGCTTCTGGTCTCCTTCCCCAGACCCGAATAAATGTGCATTCAGCTCTCCCCCACACCCTCTAGCTGGACCAGAGATATCTCTGTTACCTCTGACTGGTAGCCTCCTCCCCACAACCTCCTAGCTGGACCAGAGATATCTCTGTTACCTCGACTGGTAGCCTCCTCCCCACACCTCCTAGCTGGACCAGAGGTATCTCTGTTACCTCTGACTGGTAGCCTCCTCCCCCCACACCTCCTAGCTGGACCAGAGATATCTCTGTTACCTCTGACTGGTAACCTCCTCCCCACACCTCCTAGCTGGACCAGAGGTATCTCTGTTACCTTTGACTCGTAGCCTCCTCCCCACACCTCCTAGCTGGACCAGAGATATCTCTGTTACCTCTGACTGGTATAGCCTCCTCCCCACACCTCCTAGCTGGGCCAGAGATATCTCTGTTACCTCTGACAGGTAGCCTCCCTCCCCACACCTCCTAGCTGGGCCAGGAGATATCTCTGTTTACCTCTGGCTGGTAGCCTCCTCCCCCACACCTCCTAGCTGGCCAGAGATATCTCTGTACCTTTGACTGGTAGCCTCTCCCCACCACCTCCTAGCTGGACCAGAGATATCTCTGTTACCTCTGACTGGTAGCCTCCTCCCCCACACTCCTAGCTGGACCAGAGATATCTCTGTTACCTCTGACTGGTGTAACCTCATCCCCCACACCTCCTAGCTGGACCAGAGATATCTCTGGTTACCTCTGACTGGTAGCCTCCTCCCCAACACCTCCTAGCTGGACCAGAGATATCTCTGTTACCTCTGACTGGTATAGCCTCCTCCCCACACCTCCTAGCTGGACCAGAGATATCTCTGTTACCTCTGACTGGTAGCCTCCTCCCCACACCTCCTAGCTGGACCAGTGATTCTCTGTTACCTCTGACTGGTATAGCCTCCTCCCCACACCTCCTAGCTGGGCCAGAGATATCTCTGTTACCTCTGACTGGTAGCCTCCTCCCCCACAACCTCCTAGCTGGACCAGAGATATCTCTGTTACCTCTGACTGGTAGCCCTCCTCCCCCACCTCCTAGCTGGACCAGTGATATCTCTGTTACCTCTGACTGGTAGCCTCCTCCCCACACCTCCTAGCTGGGCCAGAGATATCTCTGTTACCTCTGACTGTTAGCCCTCCCTCCACACCTCCTAGCTGGACCAGAGATATCTCTGTTACCTCTGACTGGTAGCCTCCTCCCCCACACCCCTAGCTGGCCAGAGATAGCTCTCTGTTACCTCTGACTGTTAGTCTCCTCCTCCCCACACCTCCTAGCTGGACCAGAGATATCTCTTGTTACCTCTGACTGTAGCCTCCTCCCCACACCTCCTAGCTGACCAGAGATCTCTGTTACCTCTGACTGTAGCCTCCTCCCCACCCCTCCGCTGGACCAGAGATATCTCTGTTACCTCTGCTGGTAGCCCTCCTCCCCACCACCCTAGCTGGGCCAGAGATATCTCTGTTACCATCTGACTGGTAACCTCCTCCCCACACCTCCTAGCTGGACCAGAGATATCTCTGTTACCTCTGACTGGTATATAAAGCCTCCTCCCCACAACCTCCTAGCTGGACCAGAGATATCTCTGTTACCGTAGCCCCTCGACTGTAGCCCTCCTCCCCACACCTCCTAGCTGGACCAGAGGTATCTCTGTTACCCTCTGACTGGTAGCCTCCTCCCCACACCTCCTAGCTGGACCAGAGATATCTCTGTTACCTCTGACTGGTAACCCCGTCCCCTCCACACCTCCTAGCTGGACAGATGTATCTCTGTTACCTTTGACCTACGTAGTCCTCCTCCCACACCTCCTAGCTGGACCAGAGATATCTCTGTTACCTCTGACTGGTATAGCCTCCTCCCCACACCTCCTAGCTGGGCCAGAGATATCTCTGTTACCTCTGACAGTAGCCTCCTCCCCACACCTCCTAGCTGGGCCATAGATATCTCTGTTACCTCTGGCTGGTAGCCTCCTCCCCACACCTCCTCGCTGGCCATAGATATCTCTTGTTACCTTTGACTGTTAGCCCTCCTCCCCACCCCCCTAGCTGGACCAGAGATATCTCTGTTACCAACCTCTCTGGCTGGTAGCCTCCTCCGCCACCACACCTCCTAGCTGGGCCAAGATATCTCTGTTACCTCTGACTGGTAGCCAGCTCCTCCCCACACCTCCTAGCTGGACCAGAGATATCTCTGTTACCTCTGACTGGTAGCCTCCTCCCCACACCTCCTAGCTGGACCAGATCTTCTGTTACCTCTGACTGGTAGCCTCCCTCCCCACACCTCCTAGCTGTGGACCAGAGATATCTCTGTTACCTCTACTGGTATAGCCTCCTCCCCCACACCTCCTAGCTGGACCAGAGATATCTCTGTTACCTCTGACTGGTAGCCTCCTCCCCACACCTCCTAGCTGGACCATGATATCTCTGTTACCTCTGACTGGTATAGCCTCCTCCCCACACCTCCTAGCTGGGCCAGAGATATCTCTGTTACCTCTGGACTGTAGCCTCCTCCCCACACCTCCTAGCTGGACCAGAGATATCTCTGTTACCTCTGACTGGTAGCCTCCTCCCCCCACACCCTAGCTGGGCCAGAGATAGCTCTGTTACCTCTGACGTTAGCCTCCTCCCCACACCTCCTAGCTGGACCAGAGATATCTCTTGTTACCTCTGACTGGTAGCCTCCTCCCCACACCTCCTAGCGGCACCAGAGATTATCTCTGTTTACCTCTGACTGGTAGCCTCCTCCCCACACCTCCTAGCTGGACCAGAGATATCTCTGTTACCCTCTGACTGGTATAGCCTCCTCCCCACACCTCCTAGCTGGGCCAGAGATATCTCTGTTACCTCTGGCTGGTAGCCTCCTCCCCACACACCCTAGCTGGGCCAGAGATATCTCTGTTACCTCTGACTGGTAACCTCCTCCCCCACACCTCCTAGCTGGACCAGAGATATCTCTGTTACCTCTGACTGGTATAGCCTCCTCCCCACACCTCCTAGCTGGACCAGAGATATCTCTGTTACCTCTGACTGGTAGCCTCCTCCCCCCACACCCTCCTAGCTAGACCAGAGATATCTCTGTTACCTCTGACTGGTATAGCCTCCTCCCCACACCTCCTAGCTGGACCAGAGATATCTCTGTTACCTCTGACTGGTAGCCTCCTCCCCACACCTCCTAGCTGGACCAGAGATATCTCTGTTACCTTTGACTGGTAGCCTCCTCCCCACACCTCCTAGCTGGACCAGAGATATCTCTGTTACCTCTGACTGGTATAGCCTCCTCCCCACACCTCCTAGCTGGACCAGAGATATCTCTGTTACCTCTGACTGGTATAGCCTCCTCCCCACACCCCCTAGCTGGACCAGAGATATCTCTGTTACCTCTGGCTGGTAGCCCTCCTCCCCCACACCTCCTAGCTGGGCCAGAGATATCTCTGTTACCTCTGACTGGTATAGCCTCCTCCCCACACCTCCTAGCTGGACCAGAGATATCTCTGTTACCTCTGACTGGTAGCCTCCTCCCCACACCTCCTAGCTGGACCAGAGATATCTCTGTTACCTTTGACTGGTAGCCTCCTCCCCACACCTCCTAGCTGGACCAGAGATATCTCTGTTACCTTTGACTGGTAGCCTCCTCCCCACACCTCCTAGCTGGACCAGAGATATCTCTGTTACCTCTGACTGGTATAGCCTCCTCCCCACCACCTCCTAGCTGGACCAGAGATATCTCTGTTACCTCTGACCGGTATAGCCTCCTCCCCACACCTCCTAGCTGGACCAGAGATATCTCTGTTACCTCTGACTGGTAGCCTCCTCCCCACACCTCCTAGCTGGGCCAGAGATATCTCTGTTACCTTTGACTGGTAGCCTCCTCCCCACACCTCCTAGCTGGACCAGAGATATCTCTGTTACCTCTGACTGTAGCCTCCTCCCCACACACTCCTAGCTGGACCAGAGATATCACTGTTACCCTCTGACTGGTAGCCTCCTCCCCACACCCCTAGCTGGGCTAGAGGTATCTCTGTTATTCTCAGTACATCTTAAAAAAACATGTGTTAGGTCCCTTTTCGTGAACGATCCCATATATTTGATTTCTGCTCGAACGAGTTTGCAAACATATAGGTCAACAGAGAACCAACTGCTCATCACTTTGTCCGAGGTGCTGTAGGACACACCCATAGACCACACCCACCTCATCCCTGACCAGTGGCTGATGCCATGGCAAAGGTCTGTACTGATGTCAGTAGTCCGTCCACAAGACCATATGCAGCCATAGCTCTGGACAAGTGGGAGGGGCTAAGTGCAATAGAGGTTTTTGATGGCTAGGCAGATTATGATATGGCTACACGGACTGATAAGCTCACATTTACAGCAGAAATGCCAGCAGAATCTTTGCAGATGGGAGTGCAAATGGTCTGCTTCAACCATGAGATGTGAACAAATGAATGGTATCTGACTGTTGAATTGTCTTACACTGCAGGGTCTAGATGTATGCATGACATCTTGTAATGACATCACAATAGATGTGTGTCAGTGAAAACCACCATTACACTTAATAGCAAGGTATCACATATAGCTGTCATAGTTCCCCCAAGGTCACACAAACTGCATTCTGCAATTCTGTGCACTTTTATTCTATGATTGTGATTTAACAGTTGTTCTGTTATATTCTGTAGTGAGTACCATGCAGAAATAAGAAATATGTCTGAACAGGGTATAGATTTAAATTGAGATTTTTTCTGTGTGAAGATATTATAAAGGGCTCCATGCCTCCTGATGTAATGGCAACTGCATTATAGCTTTTCCAACAACAAGAGAGAACCAGTATGCTCATCACTTAGTCTGCGGTGCTGTAGGACACACCCATAGACCACCACCCTCCCCATTCCTGACCAAGGGGCTGATACTGCAATCCAAACTGACCTTCGTGTGTTTGAAAACAGTACATACATGTAGTCAGACTAGCTCTGGACAAGAGAGAGGGGCTAAGTGCAATAGAGGTGCCTAATGGCTGGGCAGATGCTCATTATGATATGAATGCGTGGACTGATAAGCTCACATTTATGGCAGAAATGCCAGCAGAATCTTAGCAAGGTATCAAATATGTCATATCTGTTGCCCCAAGGTCACACAAACTGCATCCTGCAATTCTGTGCACTTTATTCTATGATTGTATTCTGTGATATTCTGTAGTGAGTACCATGCAGAAAAAGAGAAATATGTCTAAAAAGGGGAAATAGATTCAAATTGAAATTGAAGATATTATAAAGGGCTCCATTCCTCCTGAAGTAATGGCAACTGCATTATATCTTTTCCTATAGCACATATATGTAGAGTGGTATTTGATGGACCTTCCAGCCATGTGAAACAAGAATAAATTTCTGACATCGATGTGGAATATAGTGGACACTTTCCTTTCACATTTTACAACTGTCATAACATTTATTGCTACAATTGCTGTAATATTTCTAAACGTGTACAATTGTTTTACATCGTATGAATTATTTGTGTGTTGTATTGTATCATGATGTTTGGTAATAAAAATAATTATTATTATATTTATGTGTCTGTGCATTTATTTCATAATATATTTCATATACAACACACCTACATGTACTTAGTCTTTACGAAAGTGCATTTATTTATTTATTTATAATTTTGAGAAATATTAAAATATATCAGTGTATTAATAATGTGTATCTCAATAATATTTATTTTATTAATATAGTTATTATTATTGAATACATTATTGGACATCCAAAACACACGAAAACATGACCAAAACTAAATAACACTTCAGAAATAATCTGAGGGCAATATCTGGACATTATAGCCCTCATATTAGCCCTTACAAGGTTCAAATTGAGCCGGCCATACAGCTCTGATAGAACGGCAGACTTGGGCCTTGATGATGTTATGGCTAGGCGAGAGGCTAGACTCGAAAATGACTCCATAGCCTCTTTCCCCCATGCGCCATACAACTCTACCACAAGAGGGATACATAACCAACCTAACTCGCTGCACTTCACATTGTTGGCCTCATGCTTTCTGAGCTCAGTGGCTTGCGCAACTGCTCCAGCAGTTACTCCCGCTTCAGACATAATGTTTGAGTTCAGCGGAGAGGTAACTGATATGTCGCAGGCTGCCGTTTTCCCCAGAGCCCAGTTGGAAATGAGGACATCTGCAGGACGAGAGTGGCTGTGATCTGGTGTAAGGTTGCAGCCAGCTTCTACTTGTACACTAAAGTGGGCTCTCCTACATGTTTCTGCCAATATGTTGTGGCGGAATACCACATCCCCACCCCGCTTACAAGTAGTGGCATGATGTCCTAGGGGATCCAACATTTTATCTGGGCAGAGTGCACAAAAGAACCCTCAGCTGTTTCAAGCCCTAACCACCACTTCAGTGCTGTCTGAAATACTGGAGGGTCTAAATGTAAGCCTTGACCTTCAGATGGAATAACCGTCAGCCATGAGGAAGCATGTGGGGAGGATGCTGATAAAAGACGAGCTCTGTCAGCAATCGACAGAGAACCCTGGAGAACTCTGAATAAATTATCGTCCAAGATACTGGAAAGAGTCTTCTGAGAAGGTAACTTTTCCAGTACCGATCCGATCTGTATGTTGTCTGACTGATGAACTGAAGAATTAAATGTCTCCAAGGACTGGAGGAGGTGTACATGAGAATTTGAACCCAGGCCAGAGAAACATAACGATGCAATAAAGGCTGCTGGTGCATGATGAGACAGGGAACGCAGCCCAAGGCCTCCTCGGCTGAGGCTCAGCTGGGCCTGCTTCCACGCAGCAATGGAAGAATGCACACCTGTGCAAGAAGTGAAACATTTTGAACATCTTGATCAAATAACTGCAGAACAGACTGAGAGAACGAAGGGGGTACGGCACAAGCAAGATGGACAAGCTTACAGTAACCACCACAAAGCCGGAGGAGTACCAGAGCCACTTGGGGGTCGACTTGACCAACATCGTCCAGTCTCTTAAGTAGAACACCTGCCTCAGACCTTTTCCTATCCAGGACAGCCCTACAAAAGACAGAGTCACCAATAGGCATTCCCAAGATCGGGTTTGCTAGACTGTTTCATCTCCATTGGGAAATGAGTCAAACACCCACTGCTAAAAACCTCACACTTCTTGATGTTCACGTGAAGGCCAAGTGGGGGACCAAGCTCAATGAGCAAGCTGAGTGCTTTCCTAACATGTGAACTTGGGCCCGCAAGAACACCGTCATCAAGGTACCACACGTGATATAAAGGTCACTGCATTCAGGATGAGTGGCAATCGCTTTGACTACAACATTAAGAACGAGGGAGAAAAGCAAGGGGCCCAGTGGGTCTCCTTGCTGCACACCAGATTGAGATGTTAAATTGCCTAAGGTGTGCCACAGCACAGGATGCCGGCTATAACACCAACTAACCCACGGGAGTAGCTCTGGGAAGTGTGTACTGCATTCTGACAAAAGAGCTTGACGGCTTACTAAATTAAAGGCATTCACTAACACTGTGCCAATTAGATGTTTTCCGACCGTGTAGAATGCGTGTATCCACTTTGCTTACACGTGTTTAACACTTGCGGTAAACACGGTGTATACAGCAGTGGATAACTAGTGGAAGGAGACTGTCTTACACTCTAGTGTATAACTGATGGATAACAACTGTGTATAACGCCGTGTATGGAGATGATAACAAGCGTACAACAAGCGTTATTAGAGTGAATGCAAAACGAAACTATCTGTATAACTCCGCATATTTATGACGCGTTGTGACGATCGCATTATCTTATTTATTTTTATAATAGTAGGAAAAGAAAATTAATCACATCAAAACGTATATTCAGGTACATGTAAATGCATTGCATGCACAAGATCTGAGAACAAATTAAAGGCTCAGTGTTCGCGGCTAGGATTTCACCATCCAGGCATGTAAACCAGCCGGGGCCTGTAACTGGAGAAGAGGTCCATCAATCCTTTCTTTTCTGGCCACTTTCCATGTGTCTGTTCCCCGTCTATCCAGCTCGTCCATCCAATTATTAATTCTTTCCGATCTCCAGCTAGGCCGTCTTCTTTCTATTTTCCCATCACCCGTAGTTTCTTCCTCCGACATCATGCCAGTTGCAATGCACTTCCATGCCTCCATTTCTTCATTTGTAAGGACTTTACTGCGGCGCTCCCAAAGCTAGTTAATGACACTACATTCGTAACGCTATGATTATATCACACACGTACCCTTTGCTGCCTTGCTCGAACGCTTATTCGTTTTTGGCGGTCGTCAGTAACTACTCGCTTTAGAGACTTCCTGTAAGTTCTTAGTGCAGCTAGAGAATAGAATAGATATTGAATAAATCGAACAAATGAACGAATTGGAACAAAACACATGTGACTTACACTGTACTTCAATGTATTGAAATTCACTTAGTTCCTGATGAAGTTTCTTACAAACTCCTTCGTTGTGGGGACTTTCCAAACTATATGCATGTGAATCAAAATTTTTAGCAGAACTGACAAAAGCATGCTTGCTTACGGTTCTTCGGTTCTGAGTTGTGAACCTTCATTGAAAGATTTTAAAAGTTTGTGTACACTGCTCTACTCGATTGAAAGCATGCATGCATTGAGCAAATGAATGGCTGCTAATTTAGCTTGGCAAACCTGAAGACACAACGGAGTACGTCTTTTCCTTTTTGCAGGCTCTGCTGGGGCCTCTGATGTACAAGTCCCTTTATCAGCCTCTAACGCCTGCACTTTGATTTCAAGGGTACTCAATTTCTGACAGATTCCCTCCATTTTTTCATTCACTTTGGCCATCTCATTGGCGACAAGTGATTTGACGTCATGCCACATAGCAGAAACCGCATCTACTGGAGCTGGTGTTCTACTACCGCGAGAGATTACAGATCTTGGTGACGCGATGTCATCATTGTAAGGAAGTGCTTTATTTAAAAGAATAACTATATAAATTGTTGCATATAGAACCCTAAATTGTCGAAGTGCATGTACTGGTACACACACACACACACACACACACACACACACACGCGCGCACACACACCACACACCGGCACGCACACACGCACACACACACATACACACCACACACCGGCACGCACACACGCACACAGACACACACACATCCACACACACAGACACACGCACGCACACACACACATACACACCACACACCGGCACGCACACACGCACACATGCAGACACACCACACACACACACACACACACACACACACACACACACACACACACACACACACACACACACACACACACACACACACACTACCTGCGGAGGGTATTCTTGCCGGAGGTGTTACTTGACTCGTTCCTATTAATATTTAGATGTAGAACACATGCAAAATTGTATTCCATAATGTGTAACATACTTATGTGACAAATTCGAGACGAAGATCTTCCAGCTGATCCGTAAAACGATTCAGCATTTTGCAGCCTATCTCCGGTGAAACTTCGTGAGAGTCAACGAAACTGTTAGGACCAGAATATAATGATCTTCTTGGTGAATACGTGTACCTGTCCATCAAAAGACTCAAGCAGTCGATTTCAATGAATCATACTCCGCAGCTGCCCATGCGCACGTGCATTTCGTCATAATTGTAAAATTTCGAATTTCACATCAGCTTTTTTTTTACCCTCGTACAAAGCATGGAAGGGCCAAATAAGCGATACAGATGCTGGATTTGTCAACAAGACTTATCACGATCTGTCTATTACAGGCATATGCGACGAAATGGATGTCCCGCTTTGGTCAGAATGCAGACAAAGGAATGTCATACGACAAAGGGTACTAATACACGTACGTCACAAGAAACAAGTAACCTCAGCGTTGATATGGAAGAAGAGAGCAGCGATATGGATAACGTGAACGACAGGTACACGCTGTGCACCGAAGAGGCGGAAGAGCAGCCAACTTCCGCGGCTGATGACTTGCATCTCGAAGACAGAAATGTTAATGTAATGGAAAACGCAGATGCTTATCAGGAAACAGAAGTCGTCCTCGATTCAGATTACGATGACTTAGCCTTTGATTGCACAGGCTGTAGCACTCCTGAAGGTTCTAAGACCGGTTGGTTCGCATCCGACGATAAACAGTTTCTTTTTGGTGCCATATGTCTGTTCCTCAATTATTATCAACTCAAATTTCATGTACCAGACAGAGGAATGCAACTTCTTCTTTCTTTCCTAAAAGTCATGATTGCTCTAATCTCACTAATAGTTCCATCCAACTCATCATTAAAGCTCCTAATGAATCAATTTCCTTCTTCACTGAATGCAATGAGAACAAGACTGAGTGTTGAACAAAGAGAACTTCTGCAGTATGTTATGTGTCCGAAGTGTGATACTCTATGTGGTGAAGCAAAGGCCGTGATATTTTCCAATCAAAATAGGTGCTCACATGTACCATTTCCAAATCACCCTCATAAGAGCCGTAGAGTTGCTTGCCAGTCCTTAATTTGCAAAGTAGTCAAGTTTTCAAAAATGTCGAAGACTTTACCTCAAAAAACATACATTTATAGTAGTATACTAATAACAATTAAAAGCCTAATAACCAGAAAGAGCATTTATTCTAATTTGGATGGATGGATGTCTAGAAGTTTCAATGGAAAATATGTTGACATTTATGATGGTGCAATATGGAATGAGTTTACTGTTGTAAATGGAAGACCCTTTTTGGATGTACCATACAATTTAGGTTTAATCCTTAACGTGGATTGGTTTCAACCTTATGAACACACGCAATACAGTATAGGTGTAATTTATCTTGCTATTCTAAATTTACCAACATCAGAACGATATAAGTTGGAGAATGTCATTATTGTGGGTTGTATACCTGGTCCAAAGGAACCCAGCAATATCAATCCTTACTTAAAGCCACTTGTGGATGAACTCTTAGTCTTATGGGAAGGAATAACAACAGATTCTCCTTCATGTGATTTACCAATATGTATTCGTGGTGCATTACTTGCAGTGTCCTGTGATGTACCTGCAACTAGAAAGGTGTGCGGATTTTCTGGTCATTCAGCTACCATGGGGTGTTCTAAATGTTTAAAATCTTTTACCTGCCTGTCCTTTGGAGAGAAGCTAGATTATTCAGGCTTTGATAGAGATGCTTGGATTCCACGAAGTATGGAACAACATCTACTTGCAATTCATGAATTGGAATCTGCAAGGACCCCAACAGAAGTACAGCAAGTAATTAAAAAGAATGGTGTCAGATACAGTGAACTTTTACGTCTTCCTTACTTTGATATCATAAGACAGCATGTGACAGATGCCATGCACAATATGTATTTAGGAACAGCAAAGCATGTTGTAAGCATATGGAAGGATAGAGGAATTTTAGGAAATGCTGACTTTGATATTATACAAACTAGAATTGATAGTATGCTTGTTCCAATTGAGATAGGACGCATACCGTATAAAATAAGTTCTAAATTTAGTGAACTCACTGCAGACCAGTGGCGTAATTGGACAAATATTTATTCATTATATGCACTGAAAGGTATTCTACCAGAAAGGGATTATGCATGTTGGACAATATTTGTTGAGGCATCAATCATTTTGTCCCAGTCATCACTGTCACCTGATGATGTTTCATTAGCAGACACCAAAATAATTGGATTTTGTAAAACATTTGAAGAGCTGTATGGAAAGACAGCATGCACACCAAACATGCATCTTCATGCACATCTTAAAGATTGCATAATAGACTTTGGGCCAATTTCATCCTTTTGGGTATTTCCATTTGAGCGCTATAATGGAGTGATGGGATCGTTCATTAATAATTGGAGGAGTCCTGAGATGCAGATAATGAGAAAATTTACATCCTATCAGAATATTGTATCATGTGCAAGTGACTCATCACTCGATTGTCCCCTTCATGATTTCATCCAATCTTGCATAATTTCTGAATGTCATGTTGGATCTCTTCAGTCAACCATTGCGGATGTTTATAAGCAAGACATGTATGCCAGAAATATATATGGTGACAACATTAATGCTATATTTTCATCAAACCATCATGCAATTCTTTCAAAGTGTTATGAAAGATATTTAAATGACATAGAACTTACTGCTTTGTCGGCTGTGTATCACATACTATATCCCAATATAAACCAATTTGAGCAGCCAGTTTCTCATCGACATTTGATTTGCAGTGATATTGAAATACACGGAGAACGTTTTTGACAGCAAAATCAAAATCTCAACGTTCTGCAGTGGTTATGGCATCCTGGTATGATTCTGATGGGCAAGTCAACCTACACACTGCTGCATCATACAGATTTGGAATTGTGCAGTATTTCTTGAAGCATGCATATCATATTGATGTTTCGGACGAACCCAGCATGAAAAATACAGACCACCTGTTTGCCAAAGTTACTTGGTATGGAAAGCATCCTAGGGAGAATCACTTCCCTGACCCAATTAGAGTTGTGACAACCTTGTTTGAAAGTGAGGGTCCAGCATCATTTATACCTGTGAGCCGTATAGCAAATAGGTGTGCTATTGCAAACAATCAGTACATTCAATTTGATTACGGAGAAGATTGTGTTTGTGTTGTGTCTCCATTGGTAAAGCACGGCTATTAAAACCATTATTAAATGTGCTTTCATTTGCTATTATTACATAAAATTTTCAGCTGATTTACATATTGCGTTGACAGATAAAAATCATTAATCATTCGCCTCAGGCATCACGCAGCAGCAGCAGGCTTATGTTGTGACCACTCTAAGACAGGTATTAATCAGGCTAATTATGTGAAAACAGATACATTTTTCAGTAGCAAATTCATCATACTGTATTATTGAAGCGGTAAACTGGGTAGCTAAATGTTGATATTGCTTTGTACATGTAAAGAAAGAAATTGACATCATATGGCAATATGCATGCATAAATTATTCTGCATATCATTGCAACCAGTTATACAACACTATTCAGTAGAACATTGCATTTAGAGTTCAGAGTTGGATGAGTGGGAGTGGATGACCAGGAGCCTAGCAATTCTTGAGAATGTTTCATTAGCAGTGATTTCCCAGTCTCCATACGCCTCCACTCACATTTAGCCTCTTTTGAGACAACCCAAAGCACCTCTTCACTCACTGCAGCTGAGGCACCTGAGGTCTGACAAGCATCTGAAATCTTAGAATTTTTGAGGGTATTTGTAACCTTGATGTCTAATGCTGCAGACCGAGACTGTGACCAGTTTGGTATCACAATGTCACCGGGGCTTTGGCTGGACCAATACCACAACCTTGCTCCAAAAGAGGGGAATGATGAGTACGACGGCAAAAGTCAGCAATACAATCACGTTTGCAGTTGTGTCGTGTCACCATGCACATCCCCGGCATAACGACAAATTAAATTCCCGGTTATACGCCTTAGGATATACAAAGCTTATCCAGGTTGAATGCGGTCGTTGTATACAAAGTGTAAACACGCAATCCACACCTCGGTGTATAACATGCGTAAGTAGACTGAAACGCTTGTTATACATCTAGAGTAACGCGCGTTAAACGATAGAGTGGATAACACGTGTACTACGAGCGAAAACACAAGTTATACATCAAATGCATATGCAGCATGTACACACACGCATAAAACACATGTAAAACGGGCGGATACACCTTGTGGATAATTTCAATTTGGCATGGTGTAAGTCTATCTTCAGCACAGTAAAACCTTCAACTTCCAGTTCTCATCCATACAGCCTCATGGCAACTTTATTGCACCACACAGGGTTAACCCTACAAAACGAGGTGGCTGTGGTGGTTGATGGTTGCTGTGGCAACAAAGTAGATGAATTTGAATTTCCTTGTGTGGGCTGTGACTGCACTGAGGTAAAGAGGGCAGTTGTGAAAATGATTCTAATTCAAATCTTGAAGGTGTTGATGACTCTTGGTCCTCATGAGAGGGACATTCAATTAGGTCAAATTCAATCAGCATCCCTGCTTGTTGAGATGACAACCATAGCAAAGCTGTCTGGACCCTGACCTTGGGCATTAGGTCCATTGGATAAGCAAAAGTTGTATCTTATGATTTGGCACTATACAACCAAGGTCAGGGATCAGCAGCTGTACAGTCCACAAATTTGTGGAGTGTACAGCTGCTGATCCCTTGCTTTGTGGCGTGTACAGCTGCTGGTCCCTTGCTTTGTGGAGTGTACAGCTGCTGGTCCCTTGCTTTGTGGAGTGTACAGCTGCTGGTCCCTTGCTTTGTGGAGTGTACAGCTGCTGATCCCTTGCTTTGTGGAGTGTACAGCTGCTGGTCCCTTGCTTTGTGGAGTGTACAGCTGCTGGTCCCTTGCTTTGTGGAGTGTACAGCTGCTGGTCCCTTGCTTTGTGGAGTGTACAGCTGCTGGTCCCTTGCTTTGTGGAGTGTACAGCTGCTGGTCCCTTGCTTTGTGGAGTGTACAGCTGCTGGTCCCTTGCTTTGTGGAGTGTACAGCTGCTGGTCCCTTGCTTTGTGGAGTGTACAGCTGCTGGTCCCTTGCTTTGTGGAGTGTACAGCTGCTGGTCCCTTGCTTTGTGGAGTGTACAGCTGCTGGTCCCTTGCTTTGTGGAGTGTACAGCTGCTGGTCCCTTGCTTTGTGGAGTGCACAGCTGCTGGTTCCTTGCTTTGTGGAGTGTACAGCTGCTGGTCCCTTGCTTTGTGGAGTGTACAGCTGCTGGTCCCTTGCTTTGTGGAGTGTACAGCTGCTGGTCCCTTGCCTTGTGGAGTGTACAGCTGCTGGTCCCTTGCTTTGTGGAGTGTACAGCTGCTGGTCCCTTGCTTTGTGGAGTGTACAGCTGCTGGTCCCTTGCCTTGTGGAGTGTACAGCTGCTGGTCCCTTGCTTTGTGGAGTGCACAGCTGCTGGTCCCTTGCTTTGTGGAGTGTACAGCTGCTGGTCCAGCTGTACACTCCACAAAACAAGGGATCAGCAGTCTTGAATGGGCAGAGGCTTGTGGTGACATCCCCTTTCCTTTGGAGTGAGAAGCACACATTTGGAAAGCAAAAATCACCTTTAGCCAGATCTCTTGTGTGTACTTCCCCCTGCCCACAAGGTGGCAGATAACATCCAGCAAACACCAGTCCATCTTAGGAAGGAATGTTTTGTAATGCAGCTGGCAGACTGCTTCAAGGGATGACCCTGAGAGGTGCCTCACACAGCCTGTTGTAGGGGGAGGAGGACTGGATGGTGCATTGAAAGTGTGGAAACACCTATGGTGACGGAAGTATGTTATGTGAAGTTGCCATTATAAGCACTTTGGGGCAGACAAACAGTCGTGTTCTAGGAGTTATAGTGTAGTGCCACATACATGATAAGCTCCAGACAGCTTTATGGGACCACATAGGGTTAACCCTGAAAAGGGGCTGTGAATACACTCATGGGGTTCAAGAGGGCAAGATGTGAAGATGATTCTGATTTGAATCTTTGAAGGTGTTGATGTTTTCCCACCCTTCCCCTGGTCATCAGGTGAGGGACATAGCAAAGCTGACTGGACCCTGACATTGGGCTTGGATGAGCAACACCCTATCTTCTACATTGGTACTAACAAAACTTTCACACAGAACAAAGAAATCTAAATACTGTAGCACTAGACCACTAGATAAAGTGGCCCTTGAAATTCATGAACAACTTGCTCACTTCCATGTATGATATGTGTTCCTATTTTAGGTACTTTGCTAAGCTCCCTTAGCTATAATAGCATTATAGAACAAATGTACCAAAATATACCATCACTGTGCATAAGACTCTAAGACATGCCCACAGACTTGCCCATCTCACTCCTGACCAAACAGTGCAAGTTAGCTGCACATGGCTATATAGTTTGGCAACTACTGACCTTCATTTGTCTGGAACAGTAGTCAGTCCACAAAGCCATAGCTCTGGACAAGACTGAGGGCTAAGTGCAATAGAGGTGCGTAATGGCTGGGCAGATACTCTGTCATATCCATGGCATACACGTACTGATAACTAACATAGACATTCCCCTCTCCTCCCCCTCCCCAATCTGAGTGTTAACAAGTCCATCACAGCTATTCAGATTGCAGAAGTGACAGTAGGAAACCATGGATACCGATCTATGCAGATTATGTAGTAATACATAATGCAAGTAATTTATTTTGCATGACATGTACATATTCACAATCAGCTTGTGGGAAATTAAATATGAGCTTTAATTAATATATAAGCAAAAAAATACAAGCTTTAAAATGTGTCTGATACAACACAATGTAATAAATGTTCCTATCAGTGTCTTCCTGTTCCATATGCAGAATTGCTCTCTAACTCAAATGTATTGCCCTCTTTCTTATTAATGCCCACCACCTCATATGTAGCAGCAGTAGTAGTAGGGACTGGGGGAGGGGACTTGGTAGTCTTAGAAGAGAACCTTCTTGGGTTGTAGCAACCACATATTATGATGGCAGTCACCAAACCTCCCAGAGAGAAGGAGAGGATAAATGTAACGGCAGCTGATACACCAACGGCAGTAGACGTGTCAATGGGAGGCACTACACGAAGCTGTTAAGAGAGAATAAACGAGTACACGATTAATGAACAGATAAGGAGATATAATTTTTCTGCTGAAGAAGCACCATTCAAAGCCTCATTCATGATTGTTCACCCTCCTGCCCCATTCTTAAAACGTTCTTACAGCAAAATAGAAGGAAGGGTTAGGAGTGGGCGGAAGACGATGGGTATACGTCAGTACTATTGCCCCATGACCTGTTTTAACTATTGAAATACACAAAGCTTAGACTTACTGCCCTTCGTTCCATATAGGTATGATAATGAGAACACGATTACTGTTACAAGCGCTAAACGCATTGTCTCCCACCTAGCCACACCCTGGCTATATTGTAATTATCCAAGATTATTGAGCACAATCCTTTGGTGTTTCATTGGACATTAGGTCTCGTCCCCACTTTTACCTACTGGACGAGTAAACGGACCCTCATTATAGCATGGCAGTGGAATGTGGCTTATCTTTTGTAATCCGCTCAAGGTATGCACAGTACAGCATGCAGGTGAATATCTGGGTTATGTACCCTTCGAGGACTAAAACGATATAATGTAGGCCATGATACGGGTCCGGGGCCCGTGTCTAATAGCGCTCCATTTAGAGTGGTTGTTTCACAAAGCTTTTGCGCCTGAGTTTAAAAAACATGTATAAACGTATACAGGAATGCCAAAATAAAATTAAATCGTGAGATGCGCGACTTTAGTGGACTAAGAAAGAATATCTGCGCATTGACATTGTTTAATGCCGAACAGAATATAGAACAGCTTAAAAAATATACGAATAGGGATTAGAACATTAACCACATTCTAATGAGCTCCTAAGGGATCCAGACAAGAAATGTACCGTAATATACATACGTTTTCTAATTAACAACCTAATGTCCATCTCGAAACAGCCGTGTATGATCTGTGTAGTGTAATAATCAGTGCAGTGAGCAGGAACGAATTGTCTTTATACTGTAGTATACATGGCCACCGTGTTGCATGTTATCATAGCTATGTGTCAGAGTAAAAACACACTATACTGAATAGTTGACATTATGTTATCTAGCCTTGTCAAAATGTGTCATGTGTGTTGTCCCAAGATCACACAAACATTATACAATTTTATACACTTTTATCTGTGTGCCTTAACAGCTGTTCTATGATATTCTTTAGTGTGCACCATGCAGAAACTGAAGTGAACAGTCTCAAAACACTCAAATTGGGTGATTATATACCTCCAGATGTCATGGAAGTTTCATTGCTCTCCTATAACACATGTGGAACTGAACTGACAGGTTGTACTATTGTATTTCATAGACATGGTAAAGATATACAAAGTTTAGTGTATGTCTTACTATACTAATATGACACTTGATGCGTCCCTTCAAGTGTCTTCCCGTCAGAATTACTCTGATCAAACTCAATTGTGGTGCTCTCTTTCTAATTAAAGCCCTGTCTCATATGTAGCAGCAGTAAGCAGTAGGGACTGGGAGAGAGGTCTTAGAAGAGAACCTTCTTGGGTTGTAGCAACCACATATTATGATGGCAGTCACCAAACCTCCCAGAGAGAAGGAGAGGATAAATGTCATGGCAACTGATATTCCAGCAGCAGTAGATGTGCCAATGGAGGCACCACATAACGCTAAGAGCACACGATAGTTACACTATGTGTATTTAAACAGTATTTAATGTTCTGTAACCCTCTCAGTTATGCTCCAGTCTACTTTTTGGGGAAATCATGGCTGCACCAACTCCTCCTGCACCAAATGTAAGTTTGCTCAACCATCAGTTGAGTACCAGGGCATGTTCTCCACACCGTGGGATAGCCAAGAGATCTAGAAACACTTCCATTCTTCACACTTTCCTCAAGTTCATTCCATGTTCTATAACTGATTTCTGCCCAACTTGGCTATAGTTATTGAGCCTGCCCCTCTCTCCACTTGAACAGGAAAGAGGTTACATGAAACAAGGGTTGAATAGGAGATTTCTCTCCAGCTCATCGGGGTGTGTGGTCAGCCATGCCCCATATGCCTCTATGCAGATACCCCCAGGCAAAAGGCCAACCTCTGAGCTGTCTTGATGATGTTATTTATTTATGACACCACAGGAGTACAGACATGCATGCAGATATACACATTACAACTCATGGTGTGTTACCTAAAGCCACACAAGCTAAGGAGACTGCGCAATAAAGAGGATCATAGCTCTTATCCCATGTTTCCAGCATCAAGGTTCAATATATTTAGTCACATCAGCACCCTATGCAGCCTTTGTGCCACTGGCCCAACTGGAATCATTGTAGCATTGACATTATTAATGAGTGACACCACTAGAAACAATGCCCCTTGTAATTCATGAATGATGTGCCTTTCCAACTTTGTGCAATTCCATCCCACACATAGTACTCTATCTGAAAAATGTTTCAATTTGTAACTGTTTTATGCATTCACTAATTTTGCTGATTAAATACATTCATATTCATAGTGTAATTTTCATTGTTGCTTAACGAATTAACATAGATCAAAATACAACCAACATAACAGTGCTGTAGGACACACCCACAGACCACACCCACCTCATCCTTGACCAGTGGCTGATGCCATGGCAAAGGTCTGTACTGATGTCAGTAGTCAGTCCACAAGAGGTCCATATGGCAGCCATAGCTAAGGGGCTAAGTGCAATAGATGTTCCTAATGGCTGAGCAGATACTCTGTCTTCCTCCCCCTCCCTCTCCTCCCCCTCCCTCTCCTCCCCCTCCCTCTCCTCCCCTCCCTCTCCCTCTCCTCCCCCTCCTCCCCCTCCCTCTCCTCCCCTCCCTCTCCCTCTCCTCCCCCTCCTTCTCCTCCCCCTCCTTCTCCTCCCCCTCCTTCTCCTCCCCTCCTTCTCCTCTCCTCCCCCTCCTTCTCCTCCCCCTCCCTCCCTCCCCCTCCCTCCCTCTTCTTCTCCCCTCCCTCTCCTCCCCCTCCCTCTCCTCTCCTCTCCTCCCTCTCCCTCTCCTCCCAAGGCAAATGGATGGTCCACGTCAGATGAGTTACTCCAATTGACAGGACACCTCAAAGACAAGAATGGATGTAAGTTGATCAGAAAGAGAAGATCAACTGTTTCAGCACTGAGTATGTCTAGACATTTTGCATTGTGCCTAGTTTATTAACAATTAATTATTGAATTTGGTGTTAGTGATATACATGGTAAATCGTTTATGTCACAGTTCTTCCCAAGTTATTATTGCATAATAGAATGATTGAAAGTTAATCAGAAAAGTGTATTTATTATTAAAAAGAATTATGGTACACCCTGTACATCTACATGTATGGGCATCTTAATATGCAGCTGATGATATCAAATGCCACTACTGACCTCTCCATACAAGCTGAGCTCCCCTAGACCACAAGGGGGTGCCTTCCAACCAACCTTGTTATGTACACAACCAAAAGTTTTCAATATCATGTAAGCAATGAACAGTCCTGGTACGGTGCATGTTACAGTCCTGTGCCAATACCGTTTGTTATGTTATAACTTTTGGTGTATATGTATGACCTTGTATGTGCACTGATTACTTTGTGTTGTGAATTATTCAACATACAATGTAACTGGTCAGCATAGTACATGCAGTGTGATGAAGTACTGTACTGTCCAGGAAAGGAACTGCAGTATTGCCAATGTGGCTTCCACAAACACAAGCCTGCACTGCCTTTATAGGCATATGGTCCTCTTCTCCCTCCCTCTCCTCGAGGCCCACCCCTCCCTTCCGGCTCCTCCCCTCCCTCTCCCTCCCCAATCTGAGTGTTACAAGCCCATCACAGCCATTCAGATTGCAGAATTGATAGTAGAAAAACCATGGAAACCAATCTGCCAATATAGGGGGGTCATGCTATACATGTACACACTGCAATGAATTAGTTCTTGCAATTATTCTGGCACCTCACAAACTCTGGATATCAGTATCCAGGGTAACACAACTAATACTTCAGCATGATATGCGCATATTCACATGGTGTGTGGCAAACATACTTTTTAAAATATTCTATTTAAAAAATAAGCTTTGAAAATAATACTAATTGTCACACTACATGTAGTATCTGAAAATAGAACACTCGATGTAATAAATGTTTCTATCAGTGTCTCCTGTTCCATATGCAGAATTGTTCTCTAACTCAATTGTATTGCCCTCTTTCTTATTAATGCCCACCACCTCATATGTAGCAGCAGTAGTAGTAGGGACTGGGGGAGGGGACTTGGTAGTCTTAGAAGAGAACCTTCTTGGGTTGTAGCAACCACATATTATGATGGCAGTCACCAACCTCCCAGAGAGAAGGAGAGGATAAATGTCATGGCAACTGATATGCCAACAGCAGTAGATGTGCCGATGGAGGCACCACATAAAGCTATGGAGAGAAACAAATGAGTACACGAGTGCTACATTTATGCATGGATGTGCAAAAGGTGTGCCTTGACAGGTGACTGCTTTGAGGACATTTCAAGACAATCTAGAGTTTATCGTTGTCAGAGAGTTCACGGTACAGAATCTACTGGGTTAAGACTTAGTTAAGGTTTCCATTATTGGCTCCAGGCATATAGTTGCATGCCTCAATGTAGTGACATGTAGGGGTGGTGTCAAGAGAACATGCTCTAAAATAATGGGACATTCTGTACTATTGTTGGAGGTGTATTCAAGGACAAGGTTGGATAGGTGATGAACTCTTGAAGAGAAAGATGTAGATGGTAAACCCAAAACATGCATGCTTGAGACTAAGAAGTTGAGACTGTGAAAGAGGGGAATGGGGTGAAATTGCAAGTGACGAAGTAGGGCAAATGCCATAATGCTCTACAAAGGCATGAAAATCACAATTTTCATCACGAGGCAGAACACTATGTTAATTGGAGAAGGGAAATCTTTGGAGCCAGTGACAATATCAGTAGTAATGTCACAATTTAACCTTGAAGGAACTAATCTGTCGGTGGAAGAAAAAAGGAAGCTGGCCATGTTGTTAGATAGGAGTTCAAGGAGTCTTTCGCTGAAGGGAGACTTCAAGATGAAGCATTCCATCAAAACACACAGGCCCTTGATACAACAGCCTATTCGTGGGCCTTCCTGTGACATTGAACAGTAAGGTACAGAATGAAGTACAGAAGATGTTGCAGGATGGTGTCCCTAGTATTAGCCCATAGTCTTCACCAATAGTGTTGATTATTAAAAAAAAGACGGAGCCTGGCGATTTAGCATTGACTTCTGGAAGTATTTGGGCCATACAGTATCAACACAAGGTGTGAAACCAGATCCGACCAAAATACAGGCTAAAGTGATTTACCCTGTCCCATGGAATGTTAAAAAGCTTAGGCAGTTTAGTAAAGTATTACAGGAGGTTTGTGCACAACTATTAAGGAATAGCAGGGCCTTTGTTCAAGCTTCTAAAACAGCAGTCATCATGCACTATAAATGGACCAAGTGATGCACAAAAGCATGTCATGAGTTGCATGACATGGTTTGATTTCAAATTCATACTTGCAACTGATGCATCAGATTCAGCTATTGGCTAAGTCAGAAAGGTGATTGCACAGCGGAGCAGGCAGCTGAAGAAGGCAGAGAGGAATCATTCTACCAATGAATGGGAGGCTCTTTCTATAGTCAAAGCTGTTATTTGTTTTGCTGACAGAATTAACACGAGTTCAAGATACATGTAGAACATTGTCCTTACAGTAGTTAGAATGCAAATCTGGCAAAGTGAATGGAAATGCAGCTGGGCTGTCCAGGTGAGACAGCTACTTGTCATCCAGTGATGGAAGGGAAGTCACCACCAGGACTTTGTCATCAGCATGACACATCATTCATTTGCAAAAGAGTGCCCTGCAAAGGGACTAAAGAGTTAACTGACCCTGAGCCTTGCATACAAAGTTGATACCTACAGACCTAAATGCTCTAATTCTTGAACAGCTTCATAATAATTCTGGCCAAGTTGTTAAGCATGTGTACCATGGAGAAAATGCAACAATGGTTCTACTGGCCAGGGTATGAATCAAATAAGGCGCATGCATGATTATGAGCTATGTCAAAAGAGAAGTCATTCTCAGCCACTTCCTCAGGCCCCATTGGGTACTACTAGAGAGTTACCCATTGGAGAAGATATCATGGGCCCATTGATTCATACAAAAGCAAAGCTTGCTGGATAATAATATTGAGACATGAAAGAAAGCTTGTTGTCAGAACGCAGTGAAAATATAATCATTAACACTAAAGT
>JABACO010000006.1:964696-987436 GCA_013339895.1 Ephydatia muelleri
TTGTCAGTGAGCTCATCATATCATAACAGATCCACTTAAAATGACACTTATCTCAATTACTGCATAATTACCTCTTATGAGTCTTCCAACCTAAATTAATGGCATTGTTTAAACTTAAAATGTCTGAAAAAATGAAGTTGTCATTGAATTGTACATGTGGTCAGTTTGCCTGAATCTTGCATAGCACACCTCATAGTGATGTGAGAGTAGAGACTTCACTGACCATTGTAATGCCCGTAGGTGTGCAGCAGAAAAACTAATTAAGTAAACCTTGTAAACCAATTCATATTATTAGAAGCCAGTGAGTATATTGTCACTACCCTGCACATAACAAATTTCCAGCACATAAGCCATGGCCAGATGATGTGCACACATTTGATGCATTTACATATGGCCACATAATATACAATTGTTCCAGTAAGTGTTAAAACTTACATGTACATGTTTCGTTTGCTTCATTGTAACCAAAACAATTGATGGCCACCACAAAGACAGTGTAGAGTGTGTCCTTGGTGAGATTAGTGAAGGTGTGCTGTAGAGGTCCACTGGTTGGGATGGGGACCAGAGTGTTACTACTGTCATTGATAGTGACATTGTAGCTGGTAGGAACACCACCAGTAGTGGGAGGGGTCCAGGTCACTGTCAGTTGCTGTGACCCAGTGCTGATATTGAGTCTCACGGGAGGACCTGGAGGATCTGGGGGAAGGAAATGCAATCACAGTACAGTATGCTCCCGCGTGTGCGTGTATCTACATGTGTATGCATGTGTATGCATGTGTGTGTGTGTATGTGTGTGTATGTGTGTGCATGTGCATTTGTGTGTGACTGTGTGTGTGTGTGTGTGTGTGTGTGTGTGTGTCGGTGCATGTATGTACGTTGCACATATGTGTGCACTGTTGTGTGTGTTGCATGTGGGTGTGTGATTCCGTGGTGTAGACTATATGCTTAGTGATGATTAGAAGATGTCTATAAAGGCTGACCTTTCTATGCTGTAGAAAATGATTGAGGTGTCAATGTGTCTAGGGTATCTCTGATTAGGTGAATATCTCTGTACGTACTAGACATTTGCCTTTTGAAGTTATTGCACACCTTGTGGAAATATTGAAATGTGTATGGCATGTTCATGTGGCCATGCACATGGCTTATGTTTTATTACTTAGCCACAATAAACATCGTAGATTTTATTATACCGTAGATGATGACCTGCTTCTAACAGTACAAGTCAGCTAACATGCCATTGATAAGAGCTTCTGAACCTACATGCAGCATCTCTGGGCACCACTGTATCAGTAAAGTGTTTCCTGCTCCACTCTCACACAATCATGAGATGTGCTATGCAACACAATAGCTAGTCAATGGTTGGTTAGGGTTGATTAGTCACCGTGTTTAACGATCAACAAATAGAAAAAAGTCATGAGTTGCAAGATGCATTATGATGCATTATGATGCATTATTATGTATGATCAATTATGATGCATTATGATGCATTATGATGCATTATGATGACATTAGACTGTATTGGAGTACAGTACTTGAGATAGGTGCAATTAAAATTTCCATTATACATTAACAGGAAGAGCTCAGAAACAAAATATGCCGGCTGTCAACAAGTTGTGAGGTGAATTATGCATCACACATGCAGGTGCAATTGATCCAAATGCACATGAGCATTCTAACCTGTCACTATGGTGATATTTGTTGTGCCCACACGGGTTGAAGAGCTCATATCCCAACACTCCACCATCATCCCATCCAGAGTGGCATGAGCAGTGATATTGAGGATGGATGTGGTACAGAGTCCACCATTAGGGGGATCAGCGTTGGCTGCACTAAGGTACTGGCCACACCTCTGGACTGAGGGAGTATTCAGGCATTGCTGAGACAAGGAGATGACGTTCTCTTGACAAAGCTCCACTTTGCTAAACCTCCACTGTGTGGTGGAAGTGTTCCCTGTGACCACACAGGTACATGATACATAAGCACCAGGACAAAGAGGGGCCGAGCTTTGGAAATCACAGGAGTATCCCTGAGCCATACCTAGGATGAAGAGATGTAAATCAATAGTGTATAACTTTGCATAGATTACGCTAATTAACCAATTATTAAGCGGAATTGTAATATTTTTCATTATGGTATCAGAATACGTCTGTACTGTATAGAGATACTGTTTTGTTTTTTTGGGTGATCTTGTGAGGTTTTTTTTGCAGCGGTTGTGATCAACGCAACACTTTTGAGCCAGAGGTGATCACTAGTATATATTGTGTTATACATGTATATGTAGTTATGTTTGTAGCTGGTAGCGCGTAGCTGTATGTTGTGGGTGCATGCATGGTTGTACACTGAGTGTACTTGAGGTTGGTGAATGTACTTAGTGATGTGTTGATAGCCATGTATGTGCACTGAGTGTGCAGTGATGCCTTATCATCGCTGCATCCCTCCCCCTACATGAAGACTGTAAGATATAGCTATTTAACTTTTGCACAGACCCTGTTGGTAACAATCACTCGTTTACGACCGTCTATACGCAATAACCACTGCAATGTCGTGCTATACACGGCCAGGCTTTGTAAGCAAATTTGCGTCTTCCGCGTATAATCGGTTAATATGTTAGTACAAAACAGAAAGGAGCTGAAAGAAAATCAGTACAGTCATAGCACTGTCTGGTAAGGCCCCTTCTACATGTGCAATTGCATTCGTACACTTACAATGGAGCAAGCCCGAAGGCCTATAGCTAGCCTCAGACCTGTGAAATGGCCTAGTACTTCCTCCTCCTTTGCACGCTATGCATAATACACATGTGTACAATCAGCAACGCACCTAGGTGTGCCGTACTCGCGATGATAGTGGTGATCTGAATGATGTAGTACGGCGTAGTTATGAGAAGCATTTGGCACACGTTGTACTGCCTGAGATAATGTAGTCTGGCGTAGCCACACCCTCGCGTAGACACGTAGGGTCTGGGGAAATGCCTATACCCGACTGGTTCTAATGAGCAATTATTGCGTTCTACGTCACGCTGCGTCACGTAATGAGAAATGCATCGAAATTGGCTTGTAGATTAGCAAACAACACCCTTGCTAATATACAAGCCAATCTTAGCCCATTTCGCTGCATTCCTCATTACGTGACGCAGCGTGACGTAGAACGCAATAATTGCTCATTAGAACCAGTCGGGTATAGGCATTTCCCCAGACCCTACGTGTCTACGCGAGGGTGTGGCTACGCCAGACTAGAGATAATGCAGGCCGTTTCGGGACTCTGACAATATGGGTGAGGTCGGGGGAGGGGATTTTGTGTTAGTACAGGAGTACAAGTGACCGAATAAAAGCAAACCGCAAGATGGTTCGTGAAGGGCTGAGGCAGATCCAGGAAAAATTTGCAGGTGGGGGTAAATTAATGCTGGTAGCGGAGGGTCCAGATACTATTAGTTACTGCATGGAAGTTGGTACCACACACCACAGCTGAGCACCACATTCCGCACCAATGTCTATTATGAACACGACACGAATTCAGGTTCATAATTAGAACATTTCATTGACATTTACGGTCTATTTTCAAAATGGCGCCCGATAGCTCTGTATCGGATCCTGCATTTCGAGTATATGTTATACACAGTAGATCCGAACGGCTAAACTTGTTTTCTTTTCATTTGTGATCACACACATGCTCTGGTGCTGGTCGTTATGCTGTACTCAGCTATGCTCATATTACGGTCCTCAAAAGTTCCACAAAAGTCTGACATCTGTAACTTTTTTCCGCCCTAATACGTGCCAACAAAAAAAAAAACAAAAAAAAACGAGAAGAGTTCACTCTCTGATGAGTCAGAATTCGTTGTTTTCTCAGGGTGCCACGAGCCATGTCCGTGGTGGAAAAAAAAAAAAAAACACAGTGCTATATTATGCGCGAGAGATAGGGTAAAAGGCTGATGATGAGAAAGCTATATGGTTCAAGTGGCTAACAGCTATGTCATTAAAAGTTGACACATCCAAAGCTAGTAATTGCTATGCAGATCTTGAGGCCATTTACAACCTGTTGATCTTTTATCATGCATGCGTCGTAGCGTATTGCTTCTACTAACACTCGGCCCCACCAGCAACAGCGTTCATAAATATGGAACCCCACCACAAATGCTGATGAGTGGACCTCTGCAGGGTATGTGGTGCAAACTTCACATAGCCAAAGGGAAAGACAAGATACCAAAGCTAGAGCCCATATACCATCTACACTGAGGAAGGATCAAATTAAAGGAGTCGATCCACCCACAAATGTTCTGCAATACAAGTGCCAAGTGCAGCCAGTGCGAATTATTTTTGTGAATAATCATCGTACATGTACCGGCAGGCTGTGCAGCTCAAGTGTACATGCTTAAT
Source organism: Ephydatia muelleri (assembly GCA_013339895.1). Taxonomy (NCBI): domain Eukaryota; kingdom Metazoa; phylum Porifera; class Demospongiae; order Spongillida; family Spongillidae; genus Ephydatia; species Ephydatia muelleri. Next base: position 969,067 of record JABACO010000006.1, read on the forward strand.
GGTTTGATTCATCCGATCCAAGAAGAACTGCATGTGCTCCACTTCCTGTGATCACAAAAGTGCTAATGCCATCTTTGTGAGTAAAACACATCTTGTGGATGACAGATGCAGTAACATGTCCAATTTGTTTGGACATACTACAGCAACCAATAGAGCTACCACGTCATGCCTAGGTTTGCAGTCACTGCCTTGCTGAATGGATTTGGATCACTGTACGACTCAGGTGCCCCTGCTGCTATTCAATCACCAGCCTTCAGCCAGCTGAGCTCAAACAGCCTCCAGAGTCGGTTGGTTGGGGACATGATGGTGCATTGCACATTCTGTGGGACAGATGTTGTGGCTTGAAGCTACAATACACACCAGTGGTCAACACAACAAGCCACAGTTAATTGCAGCTGCATTGGTAACTTCTCCTAAAAAGCAACATAATACAATTATCTACTGTAGGAGTAGTATGCACACACATACACACTCACACACACACACACACACTCACACACATACACACTCACACACATGCACACACACTCACACACACACATACACACACACATACACACACACTCACACACATACACTCACACACATGCACACACACTCACACACACACACTCACACACATACACACTCACACACATGCACACACACTCACACACACACACACATATACCACACTCACACACATATACACACACCCACACACACACGCACACACCACACACACACTCACACACATACACACTCACACACACGCACACACACTCACACACACACATACACACTCACACACACACCTCACACACACACACACACTCACACACACATACACCACACATACACACTCACACATGCACACACACTCACACACACACATACACACACATACACACACACTCACACACATACACACACACACGCACACACACTCACACACACACACACATACACACACACTCACACACATACACACTCACACACACGCACACACACTCACACACACACTCACACACACGCACACACACACACTACACATACACACTCACACATGTGCACGCACACACATACACACACTCACACACACCCTCACACACACGCACACACATACACACTCACACACGCACACACATACACACTCACACTCACACACGCACACACACACACGCACACGCGCACACGCGCACGCACACACATACACACTCACACACGCACACACACACACGCACACGCGCACACGCGCACGCACACACACACACGCACACGCGCACGCACATAAATACACTTAATTTACATATATACAGTATGAGTTCTGCATCATATCTTCTTACCTCAGCCTTTGACTCTTATGGGATAACGCAGCCAAATATGGCCAGACCTCTCATAATAGTTTTTAACGCTACAATGTCAAAGTATCAAAAATGGCGTCACACGCGTGATCCCGTCAAAAATAACAATATTCTGAAGGCTTCAACTTCTAGCAGAATAACGCGGCACCTCCAGTTCACATTGAGGAACAACTTACCGACTATACGCTGTTAAAATTTCAAGGCACTTTATAAGGGCAGTAACTTTGGCACGGCGACGTTTGTCCTCTTAGGTCGAGAATTAATCGCACTCTGGATTTGCAAGCGTATACGGACATTCAGGATTGAAAGATAGCGACAGAGATTCACATCTTTAGTGTATTTAGACACTATAGAAACTGACCATAGAAAGCTTAGGCACTGTATCGAAACGCATTATGTAAATAAAAAAAGGTCATCCTAGGCTAGGTCCTAGGTCCGTTGCGATGAAAAAAATTCCGTATGAAAGGGCGTAGCCTTTTTGTGTAGCAATGAAACAACCGTGACGATTGCAGTCCGTGCAGCTACAGTAGCCGCTCACAAATAAGACTACCCGCGCAAATAAGACCAATTATCTCATTGGTTCCTGTAACGATTTCATTAACATGTGCACCTTGTTTTGAATATCATATCCAATACATCGAGAGGACATCTATTTCCGATTGCATGAATGGATAAAGAAAAATTGGAAGACCATAACGATGTATATTTTAGAGCATTTGCATTGAAAGGAAAAGTGCTAAAAATTGTCAATTCAAAGAAAAAGTAATCAGTACTTGCGGTCGCACTACGTCATGAACAACTAGTTGGCTCATGCTTATGCATGAGTCTCAGATCCTCAACACTCAGGCCCGTAGCTAGGCGTTGTGTTGGGGGGAGGGGGCAAAGTATGGCTCAGTGGACTCCAGCGGACTCAAGGGTAATAGGTGAACTATAGCTGGATTATACATCTTGCGAATTATACTTGCAATAAGCATTTGTGAGTTTGTTTTTACTCTCTGGTAAGGCATATGTAATTGTCCTTTTGTAATTTAATTACAATCAGATACCCACAAACCATGCAATGTTATTACTGATTAAATACATTCTTCAAGACTGTGATTCCATCAGTGATTCCATTTCCATTCGTCTTGGCGGGTGAAACGATGCAAACATGTCATTAACACTTTCAGCATTGATTTGCTGTTCGTAATGAATGTGCAGCAAGGCAAGATTGGCCAGATGTTCTTTCCCCATTGTTGATCCATGTGATCTCATGTAATTATTGAGACGTCTGAGAGCACTGGCACTCCGCTCACATTCACACGATGTATCACCATCATCAGCAATAAAAGATTGTGATGCTGAAATTTACCCCAATATTAGAATTCTGCTGCAACTTGCTTGCACTATTCCAGTTCAATTGTTTTTTGTTCGTTGGGGAAGAAATTGCTCCATTGAACAGCAGTTAGCAGCGGCTCTTTTTCTTTCCCGTTCGTGTTGTTCACGTCATCCCATTTTAGATCAAGTGCAAGTCGGGCGATACAAAGAACTATTACCTGACAGCTGGCAGTTGTCACTATAAGTGTCGATTGCCAACATGCTTGTAACAAAATTCATAGCCGACCGAGTGGACCTTGTATGCAACCCCTGGCTACGGGCCTGAACAAATAACTTTTTTGGAAATGCTTCTAAGTCGGAGGTGCTTTATAGCCGCGCCTCAGCCTGTCTTTGATCAGCCAACACACCTGCCCTCCCTGGCCTCGTACCCAGACTCACCATGACGTAAGCATTTATCGCTGTAAGCTTACGTCATGGTGGGTCTGGGTACGAGACTAGGCCTGAACTGGACAATGAACTGTACTCATATAAGTATGTGTACTTGTGAGTAACATGGCGTAGCATACACTCCGCAAATCAGCGTACATGGCTGTGCTACGCCAGACTAGCGTGTAAATGTGTCTGATTCTTGCAGCACCATGGCCACGCAGCATCAAAAGTTGAATCTGGTCGATGTTTCTGTTAACTGCACGTCGATATACAACAACTACTACTGTACAGAGTAAATAAGATTCCGGCTGGCTGGCATCTTTAGATCTATTACGGGCCTCCGGTCACACGACTCAGTCCTGGGCAAACGTTTGGCTTCCTCACTCAGCGGCGTTTGAGCTTCCACTGTACTTGCCATGGCCAGATGCGCGGAGGACCTTACACAATATGCTAGTGATCAGTCTCTAGAAGTACTCAGACACTCCTGCATGCACACTCCGACACCATGTATCATATTTATAACCTACTTCGTACGTCCTCAAGTAGTGAGCACTCTTTGCAATCCTGTGGTGCGTGTATAGATCGAGAACCAACCGTAATATGAACGTTGAGGTGGCCGCCACTGATTCAGGTGGGGCGCGTCTTTTTACCGCTAAGACACGCGCAAAGACACACAAAGACACACAAAAACAAGCCAGAAGGCACATAGACACGTGAGGATGCTACAAAGAAACACAAAGACACTGAAAATGCTCGCTATGTTGCATATAACAAGTTGCGATAAAATTTGCACAAAGGCACTCAGCTATCCGTCTGCATCAATGGTAAACTTCAGCACCATCCTAGACTCAAGATCCATATGTTGCTCGTCTGAGATCTACCAACCTTCTTTTTGTAACCTTGAAACCATTTCATGTAACACGACAGGCTTCTAATCAAAATCAGCTTAAATACACTGTTTATTGATTCACAGTCATTATTGGTCCACATTCACAGTCATTATTGGTCCACATTCACAGTCATATGGTCATCACAGTCATTATTGGTCCACATTCACAGTCATTATTGGTCCACATTCACAGTCATTATTGGTCCACATTCACAGTACAGTCATTATTGGTCCACATTCACAATCATTATTGGTCCACATTCACAGTCATTATTGGTCCACATCTGAAATTTTCTTGACTTCCTTAGTTGTGGTTTTGCAACATGGTTCCACATAATTGGTTGTAATCTGGACGCAAAATAATTTTTTTAATGTTGGATACCTTTCCATCAAGTCTGATGACAATATTTCTTCTGCTTGTTTCAAAACTAAAACTACTGTCAGAGTTTGTCAAACAATCTGAGCCAAACAAAACAGCTAAAAACGTACTGCATCTGTTTTAGACACACCAACTTTGTCAGTGAGCTATCTAATGATATTATCATGGGGATGCTTTGTGCACCTATAAATAAAAAAGTGCTTTTGCAATTGCCTTTCATCATTGCTTCCAAGAAATAAGATTCTCACCTATGATCATGGCTAGCTCACCAAGTCAGAACCAATTACAATCGTAACTACAGAAAAATAGTTGCATGTGGTAGGTCTCTGTCATATGTACAAGAATTGGACCAACCATGATTGGATTTTCTCTTGTTTCTTTGTCTTCAATTTTCACACTTTTATATGTAAAATGTGATACAAACCATTTTCCAAGATTGTAGGTTTTTATCAATTGTCCACAATATATTCTTCACATTACAAAACAATAATCACACCATTTTTTGTAATCCACATGACCTTCTGAACATAGTCATCATGTGATACCATCCCAACAAGCACATTGTTTTGCACCATAGTAACTGTCTCCTTCATGTGATGGAATAGTAGGTAAAGATCCAATGCATTCATGCACTGCAATGAAATTCCCCATAAATGCCTTATCATTGCCATGAAATGCATTTGGAGAAGCAGGCATCACATCTCCACACCAGTGGAAATGTGTCAGCCAGTATCAGAGTGGTGTGGAGATGTGTCAAGTGGTGTGGAAATGTGTCAGCCAGTGTCAGAGTGGTGTGGAGATGTGTCAGCCAGTCAGAGTGGTGTGGAGATGTGTCAGCCAGTCAGAGTGGTGTGGAGATGTGTCAGCCAGAATCAGAGTGGTGTGGAGATGTGTCAGCGTGGTGTGGATGCCTTGTGCAACTTATGACTTGTTCAGTTTGCATTATACAGTATAAAGCAAGCTTCAGGTTTTATCAGAGGTAATGTAGACTGGTCCTTATACTATAAATCCTCCTACTAATTCAAATGCATTCGACTGCCCTGTCATTAAACTGCTGCTGTGACAAAAACAATTTTATGATCGAGGCTCCAGCATCAAAAAGACGATGTCATTGCTTGATATGCGCTTATGTTGCTGCAAGTTTGAAAACACAGTAGCCAGCTTATATGTGTACATAAAAAGAAGTTTTGGAAATTGTTTTGCAAACATGATTGTTAAAAACATAATTATTGTAGTTTATAATAGGTATCGTACGTTATATAGTCTCAAAATTATAAATGTGCACATATTTGGATGTGTGATAATTATTAAGATTTAGTTTTATTAAAACCCAGTCTCCACTCAGCACTATTGAAGAGTTCCATAAGCATCATTATTCTCCAACTCTACTGACTCCATTTTGCTCTCGTCCTCTTTGATCACTATCTGGTCCACTGTACCTGTGACGTTGTACTCAGAGGGCACAGTGGTGGACCAGTCGGAGTGGGGAAGAGGAGACGTGAAATGGTACACCTGTGGTGGCTGTGACTTGCTAGGGACGTAGCAAGCACACAGTATGATTGTGGCCACCAGCATTCCCGTAGTGAAGGATGTGACGAAGGTGATAGCCAGATATGTCCCAACTGCATCTACAGATACTGATGGAAGCATTGGTAGAGAGGGTTCAATGACATGAAAAATGCAACGAAGTTTACATGCAGTTCAATGATTATGAGTGAGTTTAATTGCGAATTGCTTACCTCCAGAATCAAAAGGAACAATTGAAGGTGCATACATTGTCCCTGTGATATACAGGGTAGTATTACAACTGACTCTGCAAACGTCTTTAGCAGACAAGAACTGTGCATTTACATGTACAATGCAATTAAACAGTAGTTTCTCAAACGATCTACTCTTGAGGGGTATGCTATTGAATTGTACACGTGGATGGAGAGCAAATCAGTTATCTCCATTGGTTAGCTTTTATAATCCAGGGAGATTTATTAATTGCCCAATGCATGTTTTACCTCCATCCTCCTTGTACAAGCATTAAATCGCCAATCCAATGTAATGCCTCTTAATCCTCTGGATTACATAGAGCACCGCCTTCATTATTTTAGTCATGTCATTTGACTTAGGTAGCCTGGTGTGCTATCATCATTTCTCACCTTGGAGCACTTCAAACTGAGGTGACAAAGATGGCATCAAGGGGGGAGGAGATGGAATGGGGAGTGGAGTAGACAGGCTGGAGAAGCTTGGGGGCGGGCCTAACAGGATGAGAATGGACATTTTATGATGCATTGAAAACCGGCCATAAAAGTGATTAGGAGGTGGTGAGGCGAGGGAATATGTAGTTCTCTTACTCATAAAGGCTCGTGTTGATGTTAGATTTTGTCCAGCACAGTTGATGGCCACCACAGAGACAGTGTAGAGTGTGTTAGTGACCAGTCCAATGAAGGTGTGGGTGTACACTGGTGATCCATTATCAGCTATGACCACAGGACTACTACTGTCATTGATAGTGACACTGTAGCTGGTAGGAACACCACCAGTAGTTGGAGGGGTCCAAGTCACTGTCAGCTCCAGGTGGGACCCAATGCTGACACTGATCACAGGAGGACCAGGTACATCTGAGGGACGAGGAGAATGCACACCTCTCATGCATGAGGAGTAAGCAACTGAAGCGCAACTTGTTCAGAATGCACAACACGTGTTGTACTGTGTCAAACAGGCACTTCAACAGAACTCAGATGTGTATTGCTTGTTTTGTTCAACTTACCAAGGACTGTAAATGAACCATTTCCAATGAAGGTACCTGGCAGTCCAGTGGTTGTATCTCTACACTCCGTTGTTAGACCGTTTACACCGGTAGCCATGGTGACTTTCAGTTTAGATATTTGGCATGCAGAGGTGCTTGATGCATAGTTAGTGGCTGTGATATAAGGACCACAGGTACCAGAGAGGTTGGCACATGGAGTCACTTGTTGAATTGCAAGGTAGTTTCGAGCTGTGGGGCAAAGTCTATTGAATATCCACTGTGTGTAGGATACAGTCCCAGTAACCAGGCATGTGCAGGTGACAACAGTCCCAGGGCAGAGGGGCTTGGAAACATCAGCATCACATGAGAAGCTCTGAGCAGAAGCTGGAGATAAGAAAACTGATAACCAGTTTTGATTGCAGACGATGCAAAAAAAGTAATGTTCTATGTTATACATTAGAATACATCATGTTCAAGATTATGAGTATCTGAACGATTCAGAGTGTATGATAATCACGTATACCTGTGTTCTATGATAACCACGTATACCTGTGTTGTATGATAACCACGTATACCTGTGTTGTATGATAACCACGTATACCTGTGTTGTATGATAACCACGTATATGATAACCACGTATACCTGTGTTGTGATGCATCGTGTCAAACATTGCGACGACGCAAATTGTCACCTGTAAAAAGAAACAAAATAGTGGCAGATGGTCTAATCGATTATAGTTATCAAATGATATCTATGCCATCCTAGCAGCATTATTGCATATGGGACAGTTTCTGCGAAAATTGCCCCACGGTTAAAATGTTATAAAAATGCATCGCGTTTGAATCGCTATACCTTCCCAACAAATAATGCTATCGACTTCTTATTTTCAATACTTCATACTACACCATTTCTCTATGAAGTGTTGAAAATAGGAAGTCGATAGCGTAATCCGTTGGGAAGTTATAGCGATTCAAACGCGATGCATTTTTATAACATTTTAACGGTGGGGCAATTTTCGCGGAAACTGTCCCATATAGTATAAACAGGCTAGGGAAGTTATTTGATCATTATCATTGCACTGTTCAATATACGCTAGCAAGGTGTACCCTGGCGATTTCTCGAGTTTCTCCCTAGCAGCACACTTTGTCGAGTTCCCAATATTTTGTTTTTAAATTACTTCCTACATTCATATTTCATTCCATATAGGTGCGTGGTTCTCACGTGTCCTCTTCATCAGTATACTTATTGCACAATTGGACAAAGGTCGTGCCTGATATCTAACAATCTGTCATCGGATTGGATGACATTTTGCACTCGGTGGCTCACATGCATACGTTAATGCATAGCGACCAGCGAGGTCATTCTTAGTAATAATGAAAATTCCTCAGTATCGAAAGTGTAATTTTGATCAGTATTAACTTTTGCTTTACAGTTATATTTAGAGTACCAATGAGTGAGGCGCGAAAATATATAAGCATAATTATAATGCGTCTTTATTTCTATTTCAATTCAGTCTAAATGCTTACTCGCTTGAAGGAAGCAAAGCAAATATGATACTTAACGGTCCAACGCGTACTTTTATATTCCTTCATTGCACTTATTTATTCTACAAAAAGGGCGATAAGAATGATATCTAATATATCCATGCCTGCCGATGACGAACGAAACGTAATAAATATTTGGCGTGAAGTAATTATATGAATTTATATCTACCACATTTATGACATTTCGCTAGAATGCAAAAGCATTGTTCATCTGGCATACATACCAGCATCAGTATAGCGCGAGCGTAGCATACACATCATAACTACCACGCTCTCAATCATTGTCCTCTAGCTCTGTCACATTTTTCTCACCAAATTGGCAAAGACCATTTAAGCTGCTGCGTTTTTCGACTTTCAAAAACACTATTATACGATCTGCTTTCCTTTTTGATGCAGGATATGCAGTTAAATAACTATTAAAAAGTATTGGTTATAATTTTCCGACACATGCTGACATAGTTCATTGTATACAAATCAACTTGTGTCAGTATAGAAGTAGAATGATACTGCATTAACATATAGGTGCTCTCCAATAGAGAAAATATGTGTCATTCCTTCTTCCAGGTAAATAAGGCTCCGCACAGCTTGTCATCACGTGCATGTATAATATTGATGTGCGTATAGCGGCCCTCACATCATTAGCCTAGGCCACCAAATACCTTAATCCGGGCACTGCCTATCGCTTACTTAGAATATAAGACTCCGCCCTTCGCCTTTACTTCACTATATAGGACGGCATGTACACCAGCACTCCACTAAACTGCATGGCCACTTTCCCGGATACATACACTGATGTATACAATACATACAACGGTAATCAATACTGATATACTGATTAGCGTCCACTGCCCCTGGTATGGCATAATTATGGCGGTGCTGTTCTGGATGCAGTTCTATCAATATCAAGGTGCCGATAGACAACTATTGATAGAACTGCATCCAGAACAGCACCGCCATAATTATGCCATACCAGGGGCAGTGGACGCTGATCAGTATATCAGTATTGATTACCGTTGTATGCATACATGCATGTATAGATGCCATAGCCCATAGGCGGGCGGCAGCATAGCATACGCTTGCAGAGTAAATCATAGCGGGTTGCATCTCGTCCTCACGTGAGGTAAAACACGCGCCCTATAATGAGGGTTGCAGAATTGACAAACAAGGCGGATAGGCAATAAAACTATAAAGACAAAATAAAATGGGGGCTGCGTGGACCCCTACACCTGACACAGGCGGTAGGGAAGGCACGGCTCACACACCTCTCTGTTTCGCCCGCCGAGATGGTGTAAAGTTGTTTGCGGCGTCGAATTTCTGCTGAGTGACACTACCAAGTCAACAGAAACCAGATCGATGGGTTGCCGCCCCCAGGGATCATTCGACTACGGGCCCCAATAGAACCGGTCTTATTCCACTCAAGTGAACTCTGACAAGTGCAGTTCGGCGACAGGGGAGGACATGGATACGGACCCCGGGCCACTACGACACCATACCTCGAGCAAGAATTACTTCAAGCTCTGACCGAACGCACAAGCCATTGCTCACGTACCCCGCATATCTGACAATTCTACAGCGCCGCTTTTATACTCGCACCAGGAAAAATTGGTACACTTGTGGGCCCTTGGGACAATATAATTATCAACACTTCGTCCCAAAAAGAGTCTCATAAAAACGTTTTTTTTTGGGAGGAGGGCCACCAGACGGGGATCGTCCTTTTCTCCAGCATGTGGATTGATAATATTGCATCATGTCTACCCAAGATAGTCATGCTGAGATTCACAAGGGTCGTCTTCGGAATAACGTCAAGTCCATTTTTGCTCAATGCGACCTTGCAGCTGCATCTGAAGAAATATGAAATGGAAGATCCATCGTTTGTTAACAAATTTATGCATTCAATATACGTCGATGATGTTGCCTTTGGAGGGGACAGCACAAATGAAGTGTTTGAACTCTACTTGAAGACAAAGTCCAGGCTAGCGGAAGGAGGGTTCAATTTGAGGAAGTTCGTGTCAAATGATAGAGGTTTGCAGGAGAAGATTGAAAGACAAGAGGGCTTGAGAGAGATGTTCACTCAGGGTTGTACTGTTGCTCAAGATGATAATTCGTTTGCCAAAACATCTCTTAGTTACCAGTCTGATGTGAACTTGGGGGAGCAAAGAGTGCTTGGTATCTGTTGGAACCCTGTTGAAGATAAATTGCAGTTTGAGGTAAAGGAGATTGCACAATTGGCCAAACAAGTCAACCCTACCAAGAGGACAATAGTCAGTATAGCTGCAAAATTCTATGACCCTCTAGGAATCATCTCACCAATCGTTGCCAAATTCAAGCTAATAGTTCAGGAGTTATGTAAGATGAAGGTAGACTGGGATGAACCACTTCAGGGAGAGTTGCTGGAAGAATGAAATAAGCTAGTGCTTAATCTACAACTGGTGCAACCAATCACTATATCCATATGCTATTTCAATGGCATCTCGGAACCTGTTATCTCGCATAGTCTGATAGGGTTCTGTGATGCATCCCTGAATTTGTATGCTGCTGTCATCTATTTGAAGATCCAGACTGTCTCTGGGTATAGTATACGATTGGTGTCTTCAAAAACTAGAGTAGCTCCAGTTGGTGGACAAACCATACCCCGTTTGGAATTGCTCGCAGCACTCCTTTTAGCCAAATTGATTTCTAGTGTTCATCATACACTGGAGACAGAACTGACTTTGCAAGCGCCCTTGTGCTTTACTGATTCAACAGTGGCTTTAGGTTGGATACGGAGTCAGAATAAGGACTGGAAGCAGTTTGTACAGAATCGGGTGAACAGTATTAGAAAATTAGTGGCAGCAGAATACTGGAGGCATTGCCCAGGAACTGAAAATCCAGCGGATATCCCATCAAGAGGGCTGGACTTATCAAATGCCACGAGGCTTCAGTTGTGGCTTCATGGACCAAGGTTGTGTCATTATGATCACTACACTGAAAATGTACACATTTCAATTCCAGTGGAATGTCTCAGCGAAATGAAAGCAGCAGACAAAGCAGTGCACAGTCTGTTAACCAAAAGCATAGGATGCACTTCAATGCTGAACTGTGAAGGGTTCAGTAATTTGCAGAAGTTGTTGAGAGTCACAGCCTATGTATTGAAGTTTATAGAGTTACTGAAGAGTCATTCTGATTGTGTACAGAAGCCATCTCTGAAGCTCAATGTAGATGACATTTCCAAAGCCGAAGCATATTGGATCAAGTTTGCTCAAGTGGCATTGGAGGAAGATAGAAGATTCAGCACATGGAAGCAGCAGTTTAATCTTGTTTTGGATGAGAATAGAATTTGGAGATGTAAGGGACGGCTAGCAATGCCAATATTACTGATAGTGCAAAGTATCCAATCCTTCTGGACTCGTCACACCATCTGACATACCTGATTGTTCAACGTTGCCATGAAAGAGTGTTTCACAATGGAACCAAGGAGACACTAACCGAACTAAGAGGAAGATTCTGGATTGTGAAGGGTAGGCAGGTAGTCAGAAGGATACTGAGACGATGTGTTCTGTGTAAGCGATTTGAAGGCAAGCCCTACGATGAGCCACCACCACCACCACTACCAGTGTTCCGTGTGCAAGAAGCACCGCCATTTGCTGTAACCGGAGTTGATTATGCAGGCCCACTATATCTGAAGGACTCAAACAAGGTGTGGATATGCTTATTCACTTGCTGTGTAATCCGAGCTGTGCATCTTGAGGTAGTACCAGATATGACAGCAGAGACCTTCATAAGATGTTTCAAGCGGTTTATAGCTAGGAGAGGTATTCCTCATAAGATCATATCGGATAATGGCAAGACGCAAGCTAGCAAACAAAATCATTTCAGCTGTGTTGAGTCATCCACAGACAGAGCAATACCTATCAAACATTCGCGTTGATTGGGTTTTCAATCTGGAACGAGCACCCTGGTGGGGTGGGATCTTTGAGAGAATGGTACATTCAATTAAACGCTGCCTAAAGAAAATCGTTGGACAAACCAGACTTATGTACGATGAGTTAGTCACAGTTGTAACGGAGATTGAAATGATACTGAATTCTCGACCACTATCCTTTGTATCCAGTGAAGATCTTGATGAGCCTCTCACTCCATCGCATCTGCTGACAGGCCGCAGGCTACTTTGTTTACCTGATCCACCACCAGATGTTGACCCAGACTATGGAGGGACCTCAGTTGAATTATCACTGAGAGCCAGGTATTTAAACACTCTTTTAGATCACTATTGGCAAAGGTGGAAAAGAGAGTATTTATTGGAGTTAAGAGAGCAACATCGTACATCAAGAAAAAATGTTGTGGGTGATGGTAAAGTTGTGGCAGTTGGAGACATTGTAGTAATCTATGACCAAGGACTCCCAAGAGGATTTTGGAAGTTAGGCTGTGTTGAAGAACTGATAACTGGATCTGATGGACAGTGTAGAGGAGCATTTGTTCGTGTGAAGTCAGGTAGAAGCAGTAGGTCACTACTCAAGCATCCTGTACAGCATTTGTACCCTCTGGAAGTTCAGTGTGTTGCAAGTCCACATGAAAGGGAAGGCTCGAGCCCACCTGCACTTGATGAACAACCTGTACATATTGATACCATGACATCTTCCCAACCCAAGCGAGTAGCTTCACAGATAGCACAGTTGAAGATCAAGGATTGTATTAAAGAGTTGAACAGCTAGTTTGCCTTGTGCTTGTGATGTTGTCTAGCATCAAGAGCTATTCAACAGGGGGAGTATGTTGGAGATTATGATTGTAATAATGTAATAGTGTGTAGTGATGTAATGTTGAGTCAGTTATTAAAATTTGAGAACGAGAACTAAGCGAAACGGGACACTCAGACCTGTGTAGCGGAATATCTTATAGAGACAGTACTGCATGGAACTGATTAGCCTATCGGCAATTCACGTAGTGGAAACATCTTAAGCTTCCTAACCAATCGTCAGCCTGTACATGCATTGACTGCAGCCTATCCTGTAGTGATGTGAAGGACACGCAAGCATTGGCTGGATGGCAATGCATCGGAGACAACTGAGGAGGACACATGCCACAGTGAGAATCTGTGCGTGATGTAATAAGGGGTGTGGCATGTTGCACCATAATTCTCTTAAAAGGCCACTTGACATGCAATCACTTTGGGTGACTATACATGCATGGTGTCTCACAATGCAACAATGTATAAAGTTGAGGGGCTCTGATTTTCACTATAAAATGGCCTATCCTATCTACCCCTACCTGCCCCTCTGAAGGAGGGAGATGAGGGACCACCACTACCTGCCCCTCTGAAGGAGGGAGATGAGAGACCACCACCTCTACCTGCCCCTCTGAAGGAGGGAGATGATGGACCACCACCACTACCTGCCCCTCTGAAGGAGGGAGATGATGGACCACCACCACTACCTGCCCCTCTGAAGGAGGGAGATGATAGACCACCACCATTACCTGCCCCTCTGAAGGAGGGAGATGATGGACCACCAGTGACCATCTATACTCAATGTGGACCTTCCACTGATGATAGGAATATGGGCATGGTAATTGGGTGTGGCTATCATCATGGCCTGACTACCTCATAAGAGGTAGGAGGTGTGCTCTGAAAAGGGTAAAATTGGCTGGAATACTGATACATCTGCTGAGTGCCACTGATTATCATGAGCTGACAGTTCATGTACAAGATACACACACTGCTTCTGTCTTAGAGTTCTGTGCTAAGTGTGGTGCAGCATGCATGAAGGCATAGTCTGCACGCTGTAAGCTGGTAGTACAAAAAATATTGCGCACATCTAGAAATAGTCTTGAAAAATGTAAAAATATGCAACACTGCATGACAGTGGAACGTGAAAGCTATGTTGTCAAATTTCTACACATCTATCCCTATGTTCTCATGGCGTACGGTAGCACTATCACTTACAACATTTTTCAATAACCATGCACGCACGCATGCAATCATCCAGCACTGCAAATACATAGAGCTCCATGGAGCAGCCAATTTTTACTTCTCTGATTAGTACATAACTGGTCCCCATAGCTGTAAGGCCACTGACACAGGGCTGACTAGGATTTTTATTTCTATGTCTTTCTCCTATTCAGCCAGCTGTGATATATGTTAAATTGAACAAATAGTTAAGCGCAATGCGCAATGTGCAGGAAAAGGGAGGGGCTGACATAGGGGAACAATAGTGTAAAATAAGGTTTGTGTAAAACTGTTTAATGCACATGAGTGTTCTACAGAACCGTTCCGTATGCAACATTGCTGTCTAGCTCAATGGACTCCACTGCACTGACCGTTTCATCCCTCTTCTGTTTATCTGTGCCCATGGTGGCCTTGTACGCTAACGGTACAGAGATCGATAGATGAGATTGAGGAAGAGGAGGAGGAGGAGGAGGAGGGTTTGGCACTTCTAGTGGTGATTTTCGAAGAATGTACCACACACAGAATACAATAATGGCCACCAATATTCCCACAAAGAAGGATATGATGCATGTGATGGCCACATATGTGCTGACTCCTTCTGTAGGGACTGTAGATGTCAATGTAATGTGCTGGATAAATGTCAATATAGATTTAAATCAATTGTATGTAAATCTTTACCCAATGATGCTTTAATTGAACAAATAGTTAAGCGCAATGTGCAGGAAAAGGGAGGGGCTGACATAGGGGAACAATAGTGTAAAATAAGGTTTGTGTAAAACTGTTTAATGCACATGAGTGTTCTACAGAACCGTTCCGTATGCAACATTGCTGTCTAGCTCAATGGACTCCACTGCACTGACCGTTTCATTCCTCTTCTGTTTATCTGTGCCCATGGTGGCCTTGTACGCTAACGGTACAGAGATCGATAGATGAGATTGAGGAAGAGAAGGAGGAGGAGGAGGAGGAGGGTTTGGCACTTCTAGTGGTGATTTTCGAAGAATGTACCACACACAGAATACAATAATGGCCACCAATATTCCCACAAAGAAGGATATGATGCATGTGATGGCCACATATGTGCTGACTCCTTCTGTAGGGACTGTAGATGTCAATGTAATGTGCTGGATAAATGTCAATATAGATTTAAATCAATTGTATGTAAATCTTTACCCAATGATGCTTTAATTGTTGTGTTACATGAACAGAACCGTGTATTTGAAAACTGATGAAGGCAAAGTTTTTAAATGGCTACATGTATGATACTAATATAATTATCATGCTAAACACATCAGTGTTAGGCACATAATAATTGTGCAAACAAATTTAGCAATCTAAATTACGAAGAATACAAACAGACCAATTGCATGAATTGTACTAAATATCTGTAACTTCAGTATGCTAATCAAACTGCTGCAACAATCATAGCCATAAATAATTGTCATTATTATAACAGCTTGTTCATCAAACTCAAATTGGATTTCGAAAAACCCTAGTACAATAATGTCAATCTCCAGGCGTCCTAAGGCTAGATCCAATCTCTAGAACTAGACGACTAGTCAAACAACCTAAAAAAGGAGCCCCAGTTTCGAAATTCAGAAACTGTTCCACCGTGTTTAGATACGTGCCTGCTACGTGGAAGGGGGCTTTTCTTCTTATCTCAAATCTCATGGCACGAAGTAAAGCCATCGTAAACGTTGCAATCAGACTTACGCGCAATACAGCGAATGAATAGAACTTTCCCCTATTTGCACAGAGATTCATTCTGCTACAATTATAATTGAGGAAATAACGATGACGTAATAATTATGATAATGGTCAAAAATGAAATATAATGTTGAAAAATGCATGTACATGTAAACACAAGTATAGTGCAGTACGATTACAAACAACATAAGGCAAAAATGTCGTAAAAGTAAAACCCAGAGCATGCTGGGTCTACTTCAGATTCGGGGTGAGCAAGAATGGCTCTTGCATTGGATTGAACTACAACATCATTGAATTATTATATATGTTAAAGGTTGGTCCTAGATCAAGGACTACCAACGGTCTAGATCTAGGACCAGTGCCTGGAGATTAAAGGGCAAGCTCTAATATCTCATCACAGAACCAGGTTAGCGTAATGTAACCGTTAATAGTTATTAAAATTAGATATTCGTGCATTTTGAAATATTTGGTCATGGTTTCAATTAATGAAGAGGTCTTTAATTACTTACTTATACTCTACATTTGTTTGTACCAACATTATTTGCCTAGTTTGTAAAGTCTATATGTATTCCACCCAGCTACCTAACTGATATGAATAACTGTTTGCAAACACCCAGTATAGCACAATAAAGATTACATGAGCAATCGAGAAGTATTTAAGGTTTCCTTACCTTCAGAACACAGAGATGTCCCTGAGGACACACACACTGTTCCTAAATGATGTAAGGTACAAAAAGCTATGCAAGACACTGGCTGCAGTGTACTTACACAGGTTCAGTAATTAATTTTATAACATTTTGAAGGGGATAACAGATACAAATGTAACGATTGCAGCCAACAACGCTGACCTTGAATGCTTGCTGTCAAGATCACAAGATGGGATGACTCACTTAAGCCTTCAGATGATAATCACAACAATCACTACCACCAAACACACATGCTATATTTTGCATACCAGTCAAAGCTGGAACCAAATGTAAGGATGGAGTGATGTTTAATGGGATGAGCTCCATACTTGTTTGCTGTACTGTGCAATGCAATTACCATACAAGGCAATGATTATATACATGCATGCACATTGACATGTGAATACCTAGCAGTGTCTTATTGTGACCTGCGCAGTTGATGGCCACCACAGAGACAGTGTAGAGTGTGTCACTGACCAGTCCAGTGAAGGTGTGGGTGTACACTGGTGATCCATTATCAGCTATGACCCACAGGACTACTACTGTCTTGATAGTGACATTGTAGCTGGTAGGAACACCACCAGCAGCGGGAGGGGCCCAGGTCACTGTCAGCTGATGTGTCCCAACACTGCTGTTGACTATCATAGGTTGATCAGGTGCATCTGATGGAGGGAAATGGAAGGTGAACGTAAACAAATCAATGCAAAAACACATCTCTGATAATGGGTAATGCTGTAAATGATCCCTCATATAGCTTCAGTCTTATTATGTGCACATGTATATTACTAACTCTACCCAATGCCTTCTATTTGATGAAAATTACTGCATAATTAGTGAGAATATCCCAGTGTAGTTTATCAGTGTACAATCTACTACACTGCCACTCACTGCATGCATGTATAAAAAATGTAATGTGAAAAATAATGCAGTACCTTGAATTTTGAATGAGGCACTTCCAATCAAGGTTCCCGGCAATCCAAGGGACATATCTCTGCACTCTGCCAATTGTCCACTTACATTGGTAGCCATGTTACATAAAGCTTTGAAGTTTGGCAATTACTGGCACTTGATGCCAGATTAGTAGCTGTGATGTAAGGACCACAGGTACCAGAAGCAGGGGAGCACGGAGCCACTTGCCGAAATGGTATCTTGTTATAACAGAGTGCACTGAATGTCCACCAGGTTTGGGATACAGTCCCAGTGACCAGACATGTGCAGGTGACAACTGTCCCGGGACAGAGGGGCTTGGAAACATCAGCATCACATGAGAAGCTCTGAGCAGAAGCTGGAGATAAGAAAACAATTATACGCTACTGCAGAGTGGTATGTCTATTTTTGCTCAATACATCCATTATCTGCATGGCCAAATATATTATAGTGCTTATTACTGGATAATAAGTAAATAAATAATAAGTGTTAGTT
>JABACO010000006.1:988436-1016167 GCA_013339895.1 Ephydatia muelleri
TACCACTAGGCATGTACCCTAGGCATGTACCACTAGGCATGTGCCACTAGCAGGTACCACTAGGCAGGTACCACTAGGCAGGTACCACTAGGCATGTGCCACTAGGCATGTGCCACTAGGCATGTGCCACTAGGCATGTACCACTAGGCATTGCCACTAGGCATGTACCACTAGGCATGTACCACTAGGCATGTACCACTAGGCATGTACCACTAGGCATGTACCACTAGGCATGTGCCACTAGGCATGTGCCACTAGGCATGTGCCACTAGGCATGTACCACTAGGCATGTACCACTAGGCATGTACCACTAGGCATGTACCACTAGGCATGTACCACTAGGCATGTCCCACTAGGCATGTGCCACTAGGCATGTGCCACTAGGCATGTGCCACTAGCATGTACCACTAGGCATGTACCACTAGGCATGTACCACTAGGCATGTACCACTAGGCATGTACCACTAGGCATGTACCACTAGGCATGTACCACTAGGCATGTACCACTAGGCATGTACCACTAGGCATGTACCACTAGGCATGTACCACTAGGCATGTACCACTAGGCATGTACCACTAGGCAGTACCACTAGGCATGTACCACTAGGCATGTACCACTAGGCATGTGCCACTAGGCATGTGCCACTAGGCACGTACCACTAGCTGTACCACTAGGCATGTACCACTAGGCATGTACCACTAGGCATGTACCACTAGGCAGTACCACTAGGCAGGTACCACTAGGCATGTACCACTAGGCAGGTACCACTAGGCATGTACCTAGGCATGTACCACTAGGCATGTACCACTAGGCATGTACCACTAGGCAGCTCCAGGTATCGAACAGAGCATACAAAGTATGACCATCGCATAAATCAGACTGCAAGAAAGTGTTGGTTGTGAGGTACCAGACGTCTCGTCATAGACATTAGGCTTGGTGACGAGGAACATCTCGCGTGTTGATAAACGATACTTGGACTCGACGATGTGAGAGACCAGAGGTCTCTCTGATGTCATAAGTTCACACGGGGTCATAATAGTCTCGTTCCCAGACCAATATGACGCAATGTTTATCGCATAATGTATAAACACGCTCATACGAGCGTGTTTATACATTAGTGCGATAAACATTGCGTCATATTGGTCTGGGACGAGACTAGGGTCATAACGTGTCGAACTCGTGAATGGAACATTTAGTAGGCTTGTCTGTGTGTATGATATAATGGTGTGAACTGTGTACATTAGGGGGGTCTGGTGACGGGATTAAGTGGCTAGCAGGTGGAACAACGTGAGCAGAGCAGCGCTAGCGGCGGGGCGCGCAAGCTGTAGCTAGTTCGGTCCGTTACAGTCGAGTTCAATTGTGACAATGGCGGTGACGTATTTATAATTAGGATCTTGGGCACGACGCGCTATCTGTTGGGTCTGGGTACGCGAGCTATAAATAGTGATTATACGTTTCTTGAAATCAAAAGGCGCCTGAGAGGCGTGATTCTATGTACAACGACAAGCCAACAATGCTACAAGCACGAACAGTCAGTGGGAAGAAAAATCATGCATGATCGTTGGTGTTAATGAAAATAGCGTATTTACCCTTACCGCAGATAATATGTCAATGTTTTATGTCGGCTTTGGTGTCAGCAGAAACCGTGTCCAGTTTTTTTCCTCGCGCTGTTCCCGTATTAACGGAAGTATAAATTCGGCACAGTTGTCGTGCTGTGGATTGCTTAGCATGGCGGTGTATTTAATTGATCGTACAAGGGCCGGATGGGGAAAGAAAATAAGCTCTCGTGACAATTAATAATAATATGAATATTGACCGTTGATTTGCCCTCCTTCCGTCCCCCCCCCTATACTGCACGGTCATCAATGGAAATAAGCCCAATCGGTTGAAAGCAATTTCTGCAGAGAACAGAACATAAATGCTGATCCACAGGTCGCTAGTAACTTAAATCATTTTCCATGCAGATTATATATTATTAATAATTATAGTAACTACACTTATAAATAATCACGTTGCGAATGGATCAGAAAACTGGTGTTTGAACCAAACATGGGAAAGTACAAGGTAATGCACCAAGGTTACGTTTCAGTGTCGTGTTTTCTTTTGTCGCTGTCGCGGCACACGTGGTACACAGCTGTTCTGTCTTGCGTTACTTAACGCTTGCATGTGTGTTATGTACTTGCAGAGAGCCTCATACCTCCAGTGTTCTGTGCTGGTCATCACGATGCTCCTTCATCACGGAGGTACGTTACAAGCCATGGATGCTAAGGGGCGGGGGCCGAAATGTTCAGCGCTCCACTTGAAGATACTGTTTTGAAGCGAGTTTCTAAACATTTCATCATCATTGAGGAGGACTATTTGTGCCTTGTACATGCCTTCATCATCATTGAGGAGGCTAGTTGTGCCTTGTACATGCCTGAAGCAGACAGCATCCCACCAGAGATAATTTATATATTATCTCTGATCCCACTGAATCTTGTCCCATGCACGTGATTGCATGTGCCTGACATACATCATGGCTTATACTTAGGGGTGGAGTTGGGAGGGTGGGGGTGGGGTGCTCATGTATACCTTGTACATGCCTGAAGCAGACAGCATCCCACCAGAGATAATTTATATATTATCTCTGATCCCGCTGAATCTTGTCCCATGCACGTGATTGCATGTGCCTGACATACATCATGGCTTATACTTAGGGGTGGAGTTGGGAGGGTGGGGGTGGGGTGCTCATGTATACCTTGTACAAAAGGCCTCTAGATCCTACTTCCTCCCCCAAAGAGAAAAGCTTCCAGCTCCATCAGCTTATTTGTTTTCCTCCTCCCCATCCCTGCTCCCACCCCTCCTCTCCATCCTTCTCGTCCCCTTCTCCTTCATATCAAGTTCACAGTGTGGGTAGTTGGGCTCAGCATACTTCTTATTCATGCACACCAAGACCTAAATGAAGGAATTAACCTCACTCTTCCTTCTTCAGGCAATGCTGCATCCTTCTCTTGCACTCCATCTCTCTCAGAGCCTCTGTGTCCGGGCTCCATAGCAACGTGCACCTGTGTGGTGGATGGGAATAACTCATTCACCAGATTTAATTTTACCAATTTGAACATGAAGATTGGCTGTAATGACAGCATTATCGATCTAACTCAGCCAACATTATGTGATAATTACCTGACTGGTACATGTGGTCCTTACCTGAGTGCAGCTGTGGTTGGAGGAAGTGATTGCACTCACACCTCTGTCCTCATCATCACTCCTAACTCCACGCTGGATGGACTGGGGATTAGCTGTGAGGATATGAGCTCTCGGCAGATAATTGGCAATGTCCTTTTGAGGGTTACAGGTTGGTATGTGTGTGTACATGTTTTGTGTGTATGTGTGTGTGTGTGTGTATGTGTGTGTGATGTGTGTGTGTCTGTGTGAGTGTGTGTGTGTGTGTGTGTGTGTGTGATGTGGGGGTTGTGTCTGAGGCAGTATATATACACATTGCATCACGCAAGCGCTTCATTATGATTGGTAGGTTGGATAACATGGTTGTGCTGATCTCTGATGTCATTGATATCAGCAAATCCCGTTACTATAAGGAATTCAATCTTCTTGTGATAAGGTGTTTCCGTTAGAACCACTACCATATTTCCCACTCCCATATTTCCCACTACCATATTTTCCACTCTTCACTCACATCACGATGAAGAGTATTGAATTGACCAATGAAAGATGATCTATTCAAAGTTCAGTGTCATAGAACTCATTCAATAGCTAAGATGTCTGGTTGGAAAGCATGTCACTTTAATATCCTGTGTCTCTAGCAAATAAACTAACTGGATGTGAGATATCGTAGCTTCATTTCACATGTACAGTCACCCTTCCCCTTCCTCCTCCCCAGCCTTTCCCCCTTCCCTTCCCTCCTCCCCAGCCTTCCCCCTTCCCTCCCCTCCTCCCCAGCCTTCCCCCTTCCCTCCCCTCCTCCCCAGCCTTCCCCTCCTCCCCAGCCTTCCCCTTCCCTCCCCTCCTCCCCAGCCTTCCCCCTTCCCTCCCTCCTCCCCAGCCTTCCCCCTTCCCTCCCCTCCTCCCCAGCCGTCCCCTCCTCCCCAGCCTTCCCCCTTCCCTCCCCTCCTCCCAGCCTTCCCCTTCCCTCCCCTCCTCCCCATCCTTCCCCTTCCCCTCCCTCCTCCCCAGCCTTCCCCCTTCCTCCCCTCCTCCCCAGCCTTCCCCCTTCCCTCCCCTCCTCCCCAGCCTTCCCCCTTCCCTCCCCTCCTCCCCAGCTTCCCCTTGTCCATTTCACATGTACAGTCACCCTTCCCTCCCCTCCTCCCCAGCCTTCCCCCTTACCTCCCCTCCTCCCCAGCCTTCCTCCTTCCCTCCCCTCCTCCCCAGCCTTCCCCTTCTCTCCCCCTCCTCCCCAGCCTTCCCCCTTCCCTCCCTCAGCCCCAGCCTTCCCCCTTCTCTCCCCTCCTCCCCAGCCTTCCCCCTTCCCTCCCCTCAGCCCCAGCCTTCCCCCTTCTCTCCCCTCCTCCCCAGCCTTCCCCCTTCCCTCCCCTCAGCCCCAGCCTTCCCCCTTCCCTCCTCCCCAGCCTTCCCTGGTCCATTTCACATTACAGTCACCTTCTATTCCCCTTCCCTCCTCCCCAGCCTCCCCTGGTCCTGTTGGGAACATGACAGTAACCAGTCCATCTGTGGACCAGCTGACAGTGACCTGGACCCCTCCCACTACTGGTGGTGTTTCTACCAGCTACAATGTCACTATCAATGACAGTAGTAACACTCTGGTCCCCATCCCAACCAGTGGACCTCTACAACACACCTTCACTAATCTCACCAAGGACACACTCTACACTGTCTCTGTGGTGGCCATCAACTGTGCTGGCTCCAGCAATGGGACCAAGGGAACAGGGTCATGCATGAGTCCTACAGGTGCATATGTTGATGAGAGAACCTGCAGTGTATGTGTTCAACTACTGTACTAAAGGATGCTTGACAAAGGGTTGTGTCTACTACCATAGCTATTAGAAAGAATCAAGTGTTGCATAATATCTCTGTATAGGTGTCAGTTTACCTTACACCAGTAATTAAAGAATCATTGTGCATGAAAACAATTACTGTACATCAAGCAATTCATTGTGCATTACATCATGGACATTTGGATTATGTCCCAAAATAGTAACTTGGTGTAATGGGGTAACCAATTGTTACTCTTCTAGTGATGTCTTACAGATGTCTTATCTGTTTGATAATGTAGGATCATCATCAACCTCATCTCCATGGACACCTGCATACTCCTCCCCAGGCCAGTCATTGCTGTTGTATATGATAGATTATGCTCTAGTGGCACATGCACACACACACGCACGCACACACACACACACACACACACACACATGCACACACACACACACACCCAACAGTGTGTGTGTCTTTGTATCCACGGCAACGGAATGATGTAACATCTCTGAGAGGGGCATTTTAATCCGGAAATATAATTGTTTCACATGTGATTGCAGGGAACAGGTGTTTTCACCTGTGTGTGTGCATGTGCGTGCATGCATGTGTGTGCATACATGTGTGTGTGCATGTGTGTGTGTGCATGCATATGTATGTGCATGTGTGTACATGTATGTATGTGTGTGTGTGTGTGTGTGCATGTGTGTGTGTATGTGTGTGTTCAGGCATTTGAAGAATAAGCCATAAGCTAGAGTATGCTCTGGTGCACGTAGAGATGATACTACAAAGAGGTATTGCATATTAGTGGTACTAAAAGAATTCTGGAACTACTTGATGCTATTTTATCCCCCGTGACATTACTTTCCAAGCGCTTTATTATTTAAATGTTTATTATTTTTCTATACATGTACAAAACTTTACAGTGAAGTTGTAAAAAAAAAAAAGCAAAAGCAGGTGGACATTGGATTGGACTGGGCACCCTCACCCTATCCACTTTCGTGGAGAATTTTGAAGATGACCATTTTAGTACAGTATATGTACTATGTATTTTTCACATTCATCAAGAGAAGTCAATAGAATGACCGTAAATGGGAAATAATAATGAAGAGTAGTTTGATGGCCTAATCTAGTTTTGAATTTGATCATAGTCATTGGTTGAGTGGACCAATCCATTATTGTGATATATTTCTCCATAACTCTAGGTCCTATCATACTTGCTATTGTCATTGGTATTGTTATTGCTGTGTTGGTGGCAGCTCTGGCTATAGCTGGGGTCCTGACTTATTGTATATGGTATCACAAGAAGACTTTATGTAAGTGCTATGATGAGGGAAAAATTGATGTCCAGTGTAGCAGTGGGCATTTAATAGAGTAAATTCTCACGTTGCATACATGCTTTACAAGGCCACAGAAAACATGGCGCTGAACTGAGCATCCCCAAATTTCTTTGTGACCTCTTTGCTTAAGGAGCATTTTCAGTTATGGCTCCGGTATCTGGTCATTGTCAGTGTATGCATCATTGAGGTCTGCATGATGTCACTATTTTAATAATGTGTACGTGTGAGAACCAGCAACGATGAACACACTATTTTCACACTTTATTGAGCTTTATATTGTTCTGAAAAAGTATTTACTGTAGCCTCTGGTCTCTGTCCCCAGACCCAAATTATTGGGCTTTCAGCTCTCCCCCACACGCTCTAGCTGGGCCAGAGATATCTCTGTTACCTCTGACTGGTAGCCTCCTCCCCACACCTCCTAGCTGGACCAGAGATATCTCTGTTACCTCTGACTGGTAGCCTCCTCCCCACACCTCCTAGCTGGACCAGAGATATCTCTGTTACCTCCGACTGGTAGCCTCCTCCCCACACCTCCTAGCTGGCCAGAGATATCTCTGTTACCTCTGACTGGTAGCCTCCTCCCCACACCCCCTAGCTGGACCAGAGATATCTCTGTTACCTCTGGCTGGTAGCCTCCTCCCCACACCTCCTAGCTGGGCCAGAGATATCTCTGTTACCTCTGACTGGTAGCCTCCTCCCCACACCTCCTAGCTGGACCAGAGATATCTCTGTTACCTCTGACTGGTAGCCTCCTCCCCACACCTCCTAGCTGGACCAGAGATATCTCTGTTACCTCTGACTGGTAACCTCCTCCCCACACCTCCTAGCTGGACCAGAGATATCTCTGTTACCTCTGACTGGTAGCCTCCTCCCCACACCTCCTAGCTGGACCAGAGATATCTCTGTTACCTCTGGCTGGTAGCCTCCTCCCCACACCCCCTAACTGGACCAGAGATATCTCTGTTACCTCTGACTGGTAGCCTCCTCCCCACACCTCCTAGCTGGGCCAGAGATATCTCTGTTACCTCTGACTGGTAGCCTCCTCCCCACACCTCCTAGCTGGACCAGAGATATCTCTGTTACCTCTGACTGGTAGCCTCCTCCCCACACCTCCTAGCTGGACCAGAGATATCTCTGTTACCTCTAACTGGTAGCCTCCTCCCCACACCTCCTAGCTGGGCCAGAGATATCTCTGTTACCTCTGACTGGTAGCCTCCTCCCCACACCTCCTAGCTGGACCAGAGATATCTCTGTTACCTCTGACTGGTAGCCTCCTCCCCACACCCCCTAGCTGGACCAGAGATATCTCTGTTACCTCTGACTGGTAGCCTCCTCCCCACACCCCCTAGCTGGACCAGAGATATCTCTGTTACCTCCGACTGGTAGCCTCCTCCCCACACCCTCCTCATTTATTAGTCATATTCATTTCACCCTCTGATAGCTGCTTGAACGAGTTTGTAAATAAATTGGTCAACAGAGAACCAGCATGCTCAGGTGCTGTAGGTCACACCCACAGACCACACCCATCCCATTTCTGACCCAAGGGCTGTAGCCACTGTGCTGATGTCTCATTTGTCTGGACCAGTAGTCAGTCCAGAAAGCCATAGGTAGCCATAGCTCTGGACAAGAGGGGTGCGTAAATTCAGCGTAATGGCTGGGCAGATACTCTGTCATGACCATTGTGGACACCCATTCCGTATACATACTGATAAGCACACACTAACATAGACGTGCCAGTGGAATCTTTGCACAAGGGAATGTTAATTCAACTATCCCCACTGGATAGGCTGCACAAATAGTGCTTTTGTACTGAAGTAGTGTCTGAATGTTTGTTGTGTCTTGTCTGCACTGCTGGGTCTAGATGTATACTTACCACCATGTTGTAAGAGACATGTGTCAGTGTAAAAACACAGTATGCTAAATTGACATTAAGTTAATAACTAGCCTTGTCAAAATGTGTCATGTGTGTTGACCCAAGATCACTCAAACTTCATCATAGAATTTTATGCACTTTTTATCTGTGTACCTTAACAGCTGTTATAGTGAGTACAGTGTACCATGCAGAAAAGGGAACAGCTCAGAGCTTGGGATAAATTCAAATGGAATATTGGTGTATTAAATACATCCAGATGTCATGGCAACTGCTTGAGGTTTCATTGCTTTCCTATAGCACATGTAGTGGCAGCTGCAGATACATCTGGAACTGAACTGGCAGCTGCATCTGATGGACCTTCCATAAGCCATGAGAAACAAGAATAGATTTCGAAATATTTTCCTTTCACATTCATTCCAGTCACACTGTCATTAGCACATACTTCATGCACATGTATGTGTTGTAATATGTGTGCATTCTTCAAGGATATTTCTAAATGTGTACATGTTTAACACAACCAGCTTATAATTATTGCCTTAAATTTTACATAGAAATGTGGCAAAATACAGAGAGGCAGTACAGGAAAATAAGAATACAAAATATTATTATTATTATTATTTTAAGTGCATAATTAGGTGGTCAGTATACATGTGAGCATAGGTGTAATGTATGATGAAGTACTGTCCAGGAAAGGAACCATAGTATCACCAATGTCTCTTCCCTCCTCCAAAAGAAAAAAAAAAGATAAAACACAGAATGCAGCACTGTCTTTGTAGCCGTTAGGTCTTCCTTAAGCCTTGCAATATTGCCGAGAGCTCACACTAATGTACTAACTCTAGAGATCAGTATCCATGGTAACCTTACTAATTGCTCTTGCATGTACATATATTTAGAATCGGCTTATAGCAAATGTGTTAAGATATACAAAGTTGAGCAATTGTGTATGTCTTACTAATATGACAATAGGGCACTTGATATCCTATCAGTGTCTTCCTGTTCCATATGCAGAATTGCTCTCTAACTCAATTGCATTGCCCTCTTTCTTATTAAAGCCCACCACCTCATATGTAGCAGCAGTAGTATTAGGGACTGGGGGAGGGGACTTGGTAGTCTTAGAAGAGAACCTTCTTGGGTTGTAGCAACCACATATTATGATGGCAGTCCCAGAGGATAAATGTCATGGCAACTGATATGCCAACAGCAGTAGATGTGCCAATGGAGGCACCACATGAAGCTGAGAAGAGAAAGCGAGCACATGGTAGTTACACTGTTCAGATATATGTGTATTTAAACAGTGTTTAATGTTGTGGGACATGTTGCCATGTTGCAGAGTACATGTTTATCAAAGCAATAGCATATCCAAGATTCAGGAGAGTGCAAGTGGTCTCTAAATAGGAAGAATCCATTGATGCAACAGTTCTAAGACTGCTGAAGCACGATGTTGTGATACAAAAAGAATGTTCGTTGTCATGACAACAGCGTGCAGTGCCATCATGCATAATCCATGCCCTGATGACGTGAATACACTTAATTCACATTAGACAGAAACTGATTAGCTTCTCCCGAATGTGATTGGCTGTATTGCACGAGGGTTGAGGTTTAAATGGATGGTCCAAGGGAGCTTCATTTCTAATATGGCCAACAATTTATTGTACCATTAGCAGCTCATAACTATTTTATTGTGGTCACCATTCTGTCAATGAGAAAGAAATTACATGGCTAACAATAAACAACACAATTAAACCAATCAATGCAGTTCCAAGCTACTTGCACATTTTCTGATTTGCCATCAATTACATGTCATGAATGCTTAAATGTAAACCACAAAATTAAATATTACTGACCACAAATTATGTCATTGATATAGCAATAAGCATAATACATGTATATATTTTATTGTTCAGTTTCAATGGTGGGCTCAATTGTTAAGGCAAATTGTGTACATACTACATAAACATTACAATATTGAAATATACATGTAAATAGACCATTTCATTATATAAATGAGGTAAGAGGAGCAGCTATCTATTACATTTATTGCACACCATTATTCCTTCAGAACAATTATTTATAATAAATCTCCTAAAAAGGTGAGACATAAGGGACATGCTTCCCATGCAGAGCTTTCTAGAAGCAATCACACATGATCTGCATACAATGTCTAGCGTACCTATTCTCCATAGGGTGAGATCAGTACATACATGTATCACAATTGGAGAAACCAAATTACTCGATTACATCTTTAAATTGTATTGTTGAGCATAATTATTGGCTTAGGCAGAACACATGAGCAGCACCAAACCATTTCCTAATGCTAATGTTTGCTTAAGTCACTGAATTGTATTTAAGGCAGCTACAACTGTTAGAAAGGTGGTGTAGAGAAAGAAGAAATGAGCTGATCCAAATAATAGGGGTCAAGTCATCATGCATCTTTCAGCACCAGAAGGGATAATTGATAAAGAGGATTTCACTCTCCACTATTCAACAGTGGATGATGTTTGCCCTGATCACGGTGAAGTGCACAATGGTCAAGATTGATGCTTTCCATATAGTGCCCATCTAGCTGAGGATTAGGATCCACGTACTTGGACTCTATTCGAGGAATACCTAAAATACTGAATGTTAAGATCCGATTCCCTTGCATATAGCCTCATGGGTTCAAAATTTACAAACAAAACAACTTTTTGTTGTTGGTTGCTTCAGTCTGTATATGGATGGAGTGATGTACTGTACCTAAATATGCCCATTTGTACAAATGGGAAAAGCTTAATCCAAATCTTTGAGGGTACGGATAAAGAGGTCACCAAGTTGGTGGTGGAGCAACCCCCCTGAGGTAAGTGAAGAAAGAATCACACCTACATGGATGAGCATCACACCTACATGGGTGAACATCACACCTACATGGGTGAGCATCACACCTACATGGATGAGCATCACACCTGCATGATGAGCATCACACCTACATGGGTGAGCATCACACCTACATGGATGAGCATCACACCTACACGGGTGAGCATCACACCTACATCACACCTACATGGATGAGCATCACACCTACATGGATGAGCATCACACCTACATGGATGAGCATCACACCTACTTGGGTGAGCATCACACCTACATAGATGAGCATCACACCTACATGATGAGCATCACACCTACATTGGTGAGCATCACACCTACATGGATGAGCATCACACCTACATGGATGAGCATCACACCTACATGGGGTGAGCATCACACCTACATGGATGAACATCACACCTACATGGGTGAGCATCACACCTACATGGGTGAGCATCACACCTACATGGGTGAGCATCACACCTACATGGGTGAAGCATCACACCTACATGATGAGCATCACACCTACATGATGAGCATCACACCTACATGGATGAGCATCACACCTACATGGGTGAGCATCACACCTACATGGATGAGCATCACACCTACTTGGGTGAGCATCACACCTACATGGATGAGCATCACACCTACATGATGAGCATCACACCTACATGGGTGAGCATCACACCTACATGGATGAGCATCACACCTACATGGATGAGCATCACACCTACATGGATGAGCATCACACCTACTTGGGTGAGCATCACAGACCTCTTGAAATTAGTTGTAGTGCATACATGTATTATATAGAGCACATAATGTACTACATTATGCAAATTTTGTAACACCATTTTTATCTCAGTGACCCACGGTCACTTTTTTTGACCTGGTAAACAAAAATCAATGTTTGAAAATTTATAACTCAAAAATTGTGGCATTGTTTTTATTTACAACTGAGAGGATAATCATTCAATTTACTAGCCATGACTAAAATCTGACTTGGGGAATTCAATACAATCAATATGACGGATTTGTTGCCAGAGCCATTTGCTGTTTCCATTTTCTCCATAGTCACACAACACTGTATTTCAGTTCAATACCTTTTCCAAAATTCGCAACTGGTTTCGGAACCGTCTGATACGTTCCTTCTTCAGGCGCAGATGGAAAAAAGTCAAGTCTATGAGATTGCAGCTGGATACTTGTCTTGTATGGCCCGCGCTTTCAATTGTTGCCAGTGCATAATCATAGCGGCAAACCATTACTTTTGTTCTAATAAAATAATAATAGGTAACTACATGCATGTATCACCTACAACCCACGATAGGCCTAGATTATTCTCCACAACGTACAGAGTGACACAACACATGCATTTACTAGGGCCATGTGCATAGAGTCTACAACTACTTTGCATTGCATGCTACAAAGTGTACCTATTATGCTGAAATCACAAAACATGCACTCCTCCCCCCACCCCCCACCACACAACCACATAACACACATACGCTAAACATATAATACAATACTAACGCGAGGATTGGCTTGTTGACATTGATGGTGGTGAAGTGTTATTGGCACAGGTGCTGTCATGAAACTGAAGAACACCTTCACACCTCCAACCACTGGACCAGTACAGTTATTAGAGTTAGTGTTGGTAGCTGCTGCCTTGCAGTAGTACATCTGACCACTGGTGAGGCCTTGTAGGGAGACAGTCACCTCTGTGCCTCTGGTAGTGAAGATATTGTACACACTTGAGTCAGGAGGAACAGAGGGATCAGTACTGCAGCACACCATACAGTAGTGGGAGGAGCCATCCAGGAATGTGCAGGAGATGGTAGCAGTGTTCCCACTCACATTGGACTGACCAACTTGGAGTACAGGGGTTGGAACACCTTTCAGAGAAGGTAACCATGGTGACACAGGCTACATGTCAACACTGCACTCACTCTGCATGGCCACATATGGCTGTCCAATCTGGTTCCGTGTGTTCCTACAAGTCACTGACACATTGTAAGAGCTAACATCGGCTCCAGACATTCCTACAATGTATAAGCAAGAACTGCTGGTGCAATTGTTGTATGTGTCAGTTGAAGTAGCAGAGGTGACCATCACTGTGTACTGAGGGACACTGCAGCTTTGTGTGGAGGAAGACATCATGTTTCAACACATCACAACAATCAATGATCACCTGTTGTCTGTGTGTCCAGAACAGCTCCACATCATAAACACTGTTGTTCTGATACAAGACTGTGGTCACATTGACACTAACTGGAGCACAGGGCACTACACAGAGATCTGGTTAATACCATGTCCACACACACACACACACACATACACACACACACACACACACGCACGCACGCACACACACACACACACAAACACACACACGCACACACCCACACAAACACACACACAAACACACACACACACACACACACATACACACACCACTCACATGTCTGCACACTAACACTACTGCTGTTGCTGGATCCTGCACAGTTGATGGCTGTAACACTAACAGTGTAGTTTGTACCATCAATGAGGTCTCCAATAGTGGTCATGGTTGTATCACCAGCTACACTCCATGTACCCACTGTGGTCCCAGAGGTGACACTGATGTTGTAACTGGATGCATTGAAGCCACTAGAGGCTGGGGTCCATTGGATGGTCAGAGAGTTGGTACACAGGGAGGAGAATTGGAGACCAGATGGAGCTCCAGGGGAAGCTACAGACCAGAAGGATTTAATGAGTACAGTGGCTTATACATAATGTAAACAAGGCATATGCATCTCGAAAACTGTGTGGTAATGAAGTCACTAGCATTCCAAACCTCGTGCTATTTGAATTAGAGGCACCAGTTCATGTGAATTCCAAATGTTTTCTAAAACAGTGACTGCACTATTTTCCTGCATGTGTTAGCCACTACAACATGTGCATATAAATCAAACACATTGTATATGGATTTGAGGTGGTACATAGGTGCTCAGTGAATCACAAATGCAAATCATTATGTACTATTCCCTTGCACCCATTACAGTCTACTGATACATGCAGTCTTGTAAATCTAAGGTTGCTTGAGCTCTGGAGTCATGGCAACATAACTCAATGTGTTAAGTGTGGTAAAATTTGACAACAAAGTAAATTAGTAAGTTAAGTACTGTGTAAAAAAAAAAATCAATAGAAGCTCAATATATGAATTCACTGGCACAAGCTGTCTTCCCATCCATCACTATGCAATACTTGAATTGAAATTCATGGTCACAATGTTGTATAAGGCCACCAATTCGATGTGCGATATTGAAGTATTAATCCCAGTTTTGTCAGATGTATGGAGAAGTCGGCATTCTGTACATTACCATTGCAATTATTTTACCAGATAATAAACTAGGGACGCACAATATATCGAGGGACATTGAAATCTACATTCAAATTGCAGGCTGAATAGATCTCTCAGATGTACTACACACTCTAAATAAGCGAACATGAATAAGCAAGTTCCGAGTACACTTTGGTTCATGTACATGTGGGGCTGCATAGCAGCACACTTTTGGCCAATTGTCCATTCCTTACAATTGTATAGTAGTTGCTGTCAGTTCTCTTTCTAGAGCGACTGACCACAACATATGACATGTGATTACATGTGGCCTGGGGACTGCTCACAACAAACACTAATAGCCAGGTCTTATTATAACTATGACAGGTGGTTTTGATTGCATGCACGCAGTCAGTAGAGTTACTGAAGAAGTTCCCTCTAATTAAATATGCACCAGACCCAACCCTCAGGTGCACTGAATACCCTCATCAAACAAGATGATCACCAGACCACTATAAAAGAAAAGACAGTGTAATGGAGAACTACATGTAGTGGCCACATGACAGGACTAAGTGTGTGGCTGCTAGTGTATGAACTCTGAACTCTGCAGTAGTTGCCAGACTCTATATATATATCAGGTGATTAGATGATGTGGTTTTCAGTGCTGTTTAATTAATAATAACGGACATGTGTATATACATGTTACTAAGGAGTGCCCAGTCCTGACTCACACACACAGATGAGCTACACATGCTTTTTCTAATCACAGTAGTTCTTGGGACGCCACACAGGGTCAGCACACCCATAGACGATCACAGATGCCTGGAGACCACACCCCACATGGCAGAAGTGTGCCCATCCAACACTACAAAGCCAGGGGTTGGCTAAACACATAGTGGTAGTGTACCATCACAGAATACAGTATAGGTTAAATGAAAAATATATGTACAGTGTAGTTATTGATTACACTAACGGTATTTAAAAATAATAGCATTAGTAATATAATTATGTACATTTAGATGCCAGTTGTATGTTCAGTGTATCATTGCCAATAAGAGTACCAAAAAAAGCCATTTCTGCATGTGACTGTGGTTCCATTGAAATATTGAGGAGTAGGTATGGTGAGGACAGAGGTGTAGCATGTTCCACTGATGTTGGTCATCACAGCAGAGAGGTTACCACATGATCCTGGTACTGTATTGAGTGCAGAACCTGCATCTGTTGGTCGTGTGAGTGCAATAGTGTTTGCAGGAGCACCACCAATAGATGGACACTGGAAGCCAGGGGATCCTGTCCACTGTGTGATGATAATACCAAACCCTGAGCTGAAGGCACATGTGTGGGTGATGATGTCACCAAGACATAGGAGTGTTCTCATTGGTGGGTAGTTGATGTTAAGGGATGGACAGCCAGCTGTATGGATGTGTTACACATGACAGCAATGCAAAGTATATAGTTTTAAAAAATACACTCATGTCATGTCTGTAAGCATCGAACTGAAAAATGGACACCATAGGTAAGTTTGACAAAAAAAACTCTTCACTAACACCAACCACCCAAAAGAAAGCATGAAACTAAAACATGATGGACTCCGGCGTTAATAATCAAAACCAAAAGCCAAAACCAACCAACAAATGAACACTTTATACATATTGCATAGTACAGTACATTTAGTATTTCTCCGAGCATAACCAAATGCAACATGCTCTGGCAACTTGTAACCTGTCATCCTACAATGTGTCAAATTGCTTCATTACATAGATACTCTGTTTTTTTCTTTAATCCAATAGAGTTAAATAGCTTCACAGGAGGCTGGGCTTTAGTATACCAATTAACCATACATACTAGAGTAGATCTGTTCTAATACCGATGATATAGTAGCCAATACGCTGTACGTACATGTATTTTGTCAATTGGTCGTTTGTTGGGATGAATTAACGAATCCAACTTCTTACAATTTGAATTACATTAATATCTGTATAAGAGAAAATCAAATTTTCGTAGTGGTACATTGAGAAATGCAACATTGGTAAAGTGTTTCAAATTCTGGCCAAGAACCAAAGGCTGAGCAAGCAGCCTCTGGTATACAAATATGTTATGAGTAATCAAGTGCCAGCCACCTGTAACGCAACCGAACTGGATCTTACCGATACGGATGCACTAAGTTTCCATAAACATGGTGGGTGGATGTGTTGTAGATTCTTAGACAGATGGCAGGCAATATACGCACGTTTCACTACCATTATGACAAAGATACAAAATCTCGGAGACTTACCGCCCTTTGTTTCATAAAGGTAAGATAATGAAAGCACGATTACCAGTGCTAACATCTCTGCTTAGTTCGTATCCGGCGTGGGGCCGAGATTGCTCAGCCCCAGTGTGGAACCAGTATCAGGCAGATCCTGGGCGTGATAAATGTTGGAGAACGACTCTTCTTTCTTGCTTTCGTCAGTCTTCTATTCATGTGGGGATATTCATGTCTCATATTGCAGGATCTCTAGTGGTTGATAAATGTTCGACTGCGTGAAATTTGTATTTGGTCATCTAAGCTTGCTAAAGACTAGAAAGAGAAAGATTGTATCAGTGAGTGAGAGCGTGTGCATATCCATGGTATTTGCTAAAATGTGTGTGTATGTGTGTTAGTCTTTGTGTATCCGTGTGTGTGTGTGTGTGTGTGTCTGTGGGGTGTGGAATCATATGTAATTTCTCTGTCATTTTGGATGTAAGATTGGCGATGCAAAAGCAACGAAACGATGCACAGTAGTGTTACATCAGCTACATAGGTGAGGT
This sequence comes from Ephydatia muelleri, assembly GCA_013339895.1. Taxonomy (NCBI): domain Eukaryota; kingdom Metazoa; phylum Porifera; class Demospongiae; order Spongillida; family Spongillidae; genus Ephydatia; species Ephydatia muelleri. The sequence goes on from JABACO010000006.1 coordinate 1,005,532, forward strand.
TTGATAGAAGTGGCCCTTAATTACTCAGAGCGAATAGACTATACAGTACTATCCTCTGGTGTGAAGATGAAATTAGAAGGGGCGGAGTTATCAACCTCCGACCCCCGCTGTACATAACCGAAAGTCCAATATCAGAAGTGTATATATGTACATGTATATACTAAAAGTATCTGTTTTGACATAAACATCTGAAGTCAATATACTGTAACAAATTAAAAATATATTATTTTTTACATGTAACTCCAAAAATCATTATTTGGTTATGTTGAACTATAGCTTCAGCTTGTTAGCAGACGGGACACATTTGATCCATAGTACTGTATGAACCAAAAGTAAAGAATTCTTTATTTACTGTCTTCTCTTGTTCCCAAGAGTATACAATACTTAAGAACTTTACTTTTGGCCCCTATATGTTAGCTGTTCAGAAGCCATCACCCTACAATGGCTGCTATGGCTAACCTCTTTTACGTAGTAGATACTGGTAGGGTTTAGGGCTTCATTCACCTTTGTAGATGTTTTTTTTTTCCTCCACATTATTGTTTTCTGGGTCATGGCATAATTTGTACATTAAAGAGGTAGCTAGAACAGCATATACCTTGCTAATGCTGGAATCACTAGAAGTATAGAGCATGGTATCATAGTACTCCAGGTGTTTGATGTTCCATGAAAAAACTATTAAGACAAAGGTGAAGGTGATGAGGTGATAACAGAGGTGAGGTTTATGAGGTGATGACAGAGGTGAGGATTATGAGGTGATAACAGAGGTGAGGTATTGAAGAGATGACAAAAGAGGACTTGCCTCTTCCCCAGTTCCACAATGTCCTTTCCTTTTTGATTCTCCTGTGAACACATGATATGAAGTGCTCTAATCAATACAACAGATTGACAGCTTTAGAATGGTTATCGGCTAGGCCTTGTTCGAAGAGATGACCTGAAGACTTAGGACCTTTATGAAGAGAAATAGAGCATTTAATAGTTGTATTTTCGGTCATATGTGTATTTATACTATTTTTATGCTGCGTGATATGTCACTAGGGAAAATTGTGACATGCTAACTACCTGCTGAGTGGTATTGATGTTGGATAAACCTGTCTGCCACACTGCCCACACTGCAGGGAAACTACCAGTAATAATAGTGATGGAAAGTGCATCACAATCAATTCATGCATTCCTGCTGTCTGCCTGTGTTCAATACAGGGTCAAACATTGACCCTCACAGAAACATCTATTTCATGTCAGGGGATTTACACATGTTTTCAATTGATGGCATACTCAGGGATGGACTCAAAATAGCAGAAGTTTGCATATGGAACGTTCTATACGAAAATGGGTCTTGTGGATTTTATTTTATAACATAAAATTTAAATCGATATATCTTCCGAAATATTAACGCTATCGGGTTCCTATTTTTAACACAACATACCACACCATTACTATATGTGAAAATCCATTTTGGTGTCTTACACATGCGGGGTACCGACGTTTCAAGGTCCGATACCCCGTAGGGTTCAAAACGGCCACATCTTCAGGTAGGAGTGTCCAAATCGGTTCAAAATAGGTACCCATGTAGAAGGGTCCTACTGCTATTGATTTGTTCTGTTCGTTAATTCTTGCTTTATCCGTTATGGAGATACAAGTGTGCAAAGAAATTGCATATTTCCCGGGCGTTACGCGCCATTAACGTATTACGACTGTCTTCGAGGACGTCCTCGTAATACGTTAATGGCGCGTAACGCCCGGGAAATATGCAATTTCTTTGCACACTTGTATCTCCATAACGGATAAAGCAAAAATTAACGAACAGAACAAATCAATAGCGGTAGGACCCTTCTACATGGGTACCTATTTTGAACCGATTTGGACACTCCTACCTGAAGATGTGGCCGTTTTGAACCCTGCGGGGTATCGGTCCTTGAAACGTCGGTACCCCGCATGTGTAAGACACCAAAATGGATTATCACATATAGTAATGGTGTGGTATGTTGTATTAAAAATAGGAACCCGATAGCGTTAATATTTCGGAAGATATATCGATTTACATTTTATGTTATAAAATAAAATCCACAAGACCCATTTTCGTATAGAACGTTCCATATAGCTTTTAAACAAACAGTTCTAAAAGCTGTTGGTTAACAGATTTAGTAGTTATAGCTATATAGCTTAGTCAAGATAAACATTTATTTAACTAAATCAATAAACTTAAACGTTGGTTGAAATTGTGACCAAATATTCACAAACAATTAAGGTTATAACTGATTTTTGTTGTTTCTCATGGAATAAATAACGCAAAAACTGGCTATTGACCGCAGTTAATTGAAGTGCACTCCAATTGGAGTGCACTTGCAACTAACTCCTTGTGTATGAAGTCACTATCAGCTGCCAACCCCACCCTCCGCACTCACTTCACTAATAAACAGTGATGATGTGACATGAGGTCACAAGCTGCTGACTTGCCCAATTCCCAGTCAGTAAGTAGAATGTCAATAGATTGTGACTCATACCATAACCACCATGGGCAGGGAGATCTAGAGGGTAGAGACGAGCAATAAGGTCAGCACACTCATTGACAGGTAGCAATCCCTATCCACCACTGACTTGCTTGCCATCTGAAATTCAGCAGGCCAGATGGGAGATACAGCCTGGGTGGTGTGATGAGATAGGGGCAGATGAGCTCTGTTAGGCAAAGAGGCACCTTTCAAAAGGTCCTTAAACAGGGGTTCTCTAGCCTGCTCCATGATAGGGTCTTCTGTGCTAAGAAGAGCTTGTGACCATGTCCATGGTGAACCTCTCTGCATGTTCTAAGAAGAAATCAGAGAAACTATATAAGCTGCTGAAGAATGGAGTAATAGATGACAAAGCCCAAGCCTCCCTCTACTTAAGCTCAGTTGTTCCTTCTAACTAGCTACATCTGAGGGGTCAGCAGCTGTACATTCCACAAAGCAAGGGACCAGCAGCTGTACATTCCACAAAGCAAGGGATCAGCAGCTGTACACTCCACAAAGCAAGGGACCAGCAGCTGTACACTCCACAAAGCAAGGGACCAGCAGCTGTACACTCCACAAAGCAAGGGACCAGCAGCTGTACACTCCACAAAGCAAGGGACCAGCAGCTGTACACTCCACAAAGCAAGGGATCAGCAGCTGTACACTCCACAACACAAGGGATCAGCAGCATTGCTCTGAAGTGACATTTATGGTTTGAAGCCACACCAGAGGACATTGCACTTGACATGACTTAGTGGAAAGATGCTCTCTGGCAAGGGAAAGAATTATGAACAGCTTTCTCACTCAAATCCAGAGAATGATGAGAGCTGGCCTTAGTTTGACTCCTTGCATGGTTTCCACCATTCCAAACACACCCGAGGACCCTCCAATAAGTCTTGAATGGACAGAGGCTTGTGGTGACATCCCCTTTGCTTTGGAGGGAGAAGCACACATTTGGAAAGCATTAGCCAGATCTCTTGTGTGTGCTTCCCCATGCCCTCAAGGTGGCAGATAACATCCGGCAAACACCAGTCCATCTTAGGAAGGATTGTTTTGTATTGCAGCTGGCAGACCACTTCAAGGGATGAACCGGAGAGGTGCCTCACACAGCCTGTTGGGGGAGGATGACTGGATGGTACGTTGAAAGTGTGGAAACACCTATGTTGAAGGGAAGGAAGGTAATGTGAAGTTGAGGAGTTATAGTGTGGTACCACATACATGATAAGCTCCAGACATTTTTATGGGACCACATAGGGTTAACCCTGAAAAGGGAGGTGGCTGTGTATACACTTATGAGGGTCAAGAGGGCAAGTTGTGAAGATCATTCTGATTTGAATCTTTGAAGGTGTTGATGTTTTCCGACCCTTCCCCTGGTCATCACGTGAGGGACATAGCAAAGCTGACTGGACCCTGACCTTGGGCATTATGTCCATTGGATGAGCAACACCCTATCTTCTACATTGGTTCTAACACAACTTTCACACAGAACAAAGAAATCTACTGTAACAGTGGCCCTTGAAATTCATGAATAACGAAAACATTGTTCACTTCCATGTATATAACTTTGAGTTAGAAAGATACAAACCCAAAAGTATTATTATCATTATAACATTACAGATAAACAAGCACATAACATATTCAATAAACACACATATACACACAGAAAGATCAGTAGTCCATTGCATCGACCTGCATGTCTGCCACCTGCAAGGATCTTGCAAGGATAGAAAGATATGTGTTCTTATTTTAGGTACTTTGCTAAGCTCCCTTAGCTCTAATAGCATTATAGAACAAATGTACCAAAACATAATTATCATCACTGTGTATAAGACTCTAGGACATGCCCACAGACTTGCCCATCCCACTCCTGACCAAACAGAGCTGACTTGCAAGTTAGCTGCACATGGCTATATAGCAACTACGGACCTTCATTTGTCTGGAACAGTAGTCAGTCCGCAAAGCCATAGCTCTGGACAAGAGTGAGGGGCTAAGTGCAATAGAGGTGCGTAATGGCTGGGCAGATACTCTGTCATATCCATAGCATACACGTACTGATAAGCTCACACTAACATAGACATTTTCCCTCTCCTCGATCTCCTCCCCAATCTGAGTGTTAACAAGTCCATCACAGCTATTCAGATTGCAGAAGTGACAGTAGGAAACCATGGATACCGATCTATGTAGTTTATGTAGTAATACAGTATCAGTAATGCAAGTAATTTATTTTGCATGACATGTACATATTCACAATCAGCTTGTGGGAAATTAAATATGAAGTAAACAAAATACAAGCTTTAAAATGTGTCTGATCTGAAAATAGAACACTCGATATAATAAATGTTCCTATCAGTGTCTTCCTGTTCCATATGCAGAATTGCTCTCTAACTCAATTGTATTGCTCTCTTTCTTATTAACGCCCACCACCTCATATGTAGCAGCAGTAGTAGTAGGGACTGGGGGAGAGGACTTGGTAGTCGTAGAAGAGAACCTTCTTGGGTTGTAGCAACCACATATGATGATGGCAGTCACCAAACCTCCCAGAGAGAAGGAGAGGATAAATGTCATGGCAACTGATATGCCAACAGCAGTAGATGTGCCAATGGAGGCACCACATGAAGCTGAGAAGAGAAAATGAGCACATGATAATTACACTGTTCAGATATAAACAGTGTTTAATGTTGTGGGACATGTTGCATGGATTGCCGTGTTGCAGAGTACATGTTTATCAAAGCAATAGAGCTCTATAGCATATCCAAGATTCAGAACAGTGCAAGTCGTCTCTATATAGGAAGAATCCATTGATGCAACAGTTCTAAGACTGCTGAAGCACGATGTTGTGATACATGTACATGTACAAATAAATGCTCGTTGTCATGACAACAGCGTGCAGTGCCATCATGCATAACTCATGCACTGATGACGTGAATACACTTAATTCACATTTGACAGAAACTGATTAGTTCCTCCCGAATGTGATTGGTTGTATTGCACGAGGGTTGAGGTTTAATTGGACGGTCCAAGGGAGCTTCATTTCTAAAGTGGCCAACAATTTTATTTTACCATTAGCAGCTCATAACTATTTTATTGTGGTCACCATTCTGTCAATGAGAAAGAAATTACACGGCTAACAATAAACAACACAATATAACCAATCAATGCAGTTCCAACCTACTTGCACATTTTCTGATTTACCATCAATTGCACGTCATGGATGATTAAATGTAAACCAAAAAATTAAATACTACTGACCACATATTTTATGTCAGCAATATAGCAATAAGCATAATACATGTATATATTTTATTGTTCAGTTTCAATGGTGGGCTCAATTGTTAAAGGCAAATTGTGTACATACTACACAAACATTACAATATTGAAATACATGTAAATAGACCATTTCATTATATAAATGAGGTCAGAGGAGCACCTATCTATTACACACCATTATTCCTTGAGAACAATTATTTATAATAAATCTCCTAACGAGTGGAGACATAAGGTACATACAATGTCTAGCGTACCTATTCTCTATAGGGTGAGATCAGTACATACATGTATCATAATTGGAGAAACCTAATTACTCGATGACATCTGTAAATTGTATTGTTGAGCATAATTATTGGCTTAGGCAAAACACATGAGCAGCACCAAACCATTTCCTAATGTTAATGTTTGCTTAAGTCACTGAATTGTATTTAAGGCAGCTACAACTGTTAGAAAGGTGGTGTAGAGAAGAAGAAATGAGCTGATCCAAATAATAGGGGTCAAGTCATCATGCATCTATCAGCACCAGAAGGGATCATTGATAAAGAGGATTTCACTCTCCACTATGCAACAGTGGATGATGTTTGCCCTGATCACGGTGAAGTGCACAATGGTCAAGATTAACCTCAAGAATGCTTTCCATATAGTGCCCATCTAGCTGAGGATTAGAATCTATGTACTTGGACTCTATTGGTGGAAGAGGTATTGTACCTAAAATACTGCAATTCCCTTGCATATAGCCTCATGGGTTCAAAAGTTACAAACAAAACAGCTTTTGTTGTTGGTTGCTTCAGTCTGTATATGGATGGAGTGATGTACTGTACCTAAATATGCCCATTTGCACAAATGGGAAAAGCTTAATCCAAATCTTTGAGGGTACGGATAAAGAGGTCACCAAGTTAGTGTGAGGTAGTGAAGAAAGAATCACACCTACATGGGTGAGCAGCACACCTACATGGGTGAACATCACACCTACATGGGTGAGCATCACACCTACATGGATGAGCATCACACCTACATCACACCTACATGGGTGAGCATCACACCTACATGGGTGAGCATCACACCTACATGGATGAGCATCACACCTACATGGGTGAGCATCACACCTACATGGATGAGCATCACACCTACATGGGTGAGCATCACACCTACATGGTTGAGCATCACACCTACATGGGTGAGCATCACACCTACACGGATGAGCAGCACACCTACATGGATGAGCATCACACCTACATGGGTGAGCATCACACCTACATGGGTGAGCATCACACCTACATGGATGAGCATCACACCTACATGGATGAGCATCACACCTACATCACACCTACATGGATGAGCATCACACCTACATCACACCTACATGGATGAGCATCACACCTACATGGGTGAGCATCACACCTACATGGATGAGCATCACAGACCTCCTAAGGACTCTACACATAACGTTGAAGCAGTCTTGAAACTAGTCTTGATAAGTGCATACATGTATTATATAGAGCACATAATGTACTACATTATGCAAATTTCTTAACACCATTTTTATCTCAGTGGCAATTGCATTTCCACAATTGCGGTCGCTTTTTGATAATTAATTTTGACCTGGTAAACGTTTCAAAATTGATAACTCAAAAATCCTAGCACTATGTGGCGATTGTTTTATTTACAATTGAGAGAATAACCATTCACCATACTAGCCATGACTGAAATGTGACTTGGGGAATTCAATACAATCAATACGACAGATTTGTTGCCAATGCAAAATCATAGTGGCAAACCATTACTTTTTGTTCTCTTAATAACATAATAATAGGTAACTATCACCTACAACCTGCAATAGGCCTAGATTATTCTCTACAACTGGTGCTATGGGTTTGGGTGATCTAGTTATCTCCAAAGATGTTTTTCTCTCTGCCCACCATTCCCCTTAATGTACAGAGTGACATAACACATGCATTTACTAAGGCCATGTACATAGGGTGTACCACTCCTTTGCATTGCATGCTACAAAGTGTACCCGTTATGCTGAAATCACAATGAATGCACTCCTTTCCCCATCACACACATAGCTGTCAATAAACACATAATACAACACTCACGTGAGGATGGGGGTGGTGACATTGATGGTGATGTCGGTGATGATGAAGTTGTTATTGGCACTGATGCTGTCATGAAACTGAAGAACACCTTCACACCTCCAACCACTGGACCAGCACAGTTATTAGAGTTAGTGTTGGTAGCTGCTGCCTTGCAGTAGTACATCTGACCACTGGTGAGGCCTTGCAGGGAGACAGTCACACTTGGTCCACTGGTAGAGGACAGGTACCCAGATCCAGCTAACCCCATTGGAACAGAGGGACTGCAGCACACCATACAGTAGTAGGAGGAGCCATCCAGGAATGTGCAGGGGATGGTAGCATTGTTCCCACTCACAATGATGTTATGAACTTGGAGTACAGGGTTTGGGACACCTTTCAGAGAAGGTAACCATGGTGACACAGGCTACATGTCAACACAGCACTCACTCTGCATGGCCACATATGGCTGTCCAGTCTGGTTCCGTGTGTTCCTACAAGCCACTGACACATTGTAAGAGCTAACACTGGCTCCAGACATTCCTACGATGTATAAGCAAGAACTGCTGGTGCAATAGGTGTCTGCAACCATATATGTGTTAGTTGAAGTAGCAGAGGTGACCATCACTGTGTACTGAGGGACACTGCAGCTCTGTGTGGAGGAAGACATCATGTTTCAACACATCACAACAATCAATGATCACCTGTTGTCTGTGTGTCCAGAACAGCTCCACATCATAAACACTGTTGTTCTGATACAAGACTGTGGTCACATTGACACTAACTGGAGCACAGGGCACTACACAGAGATCTGGTTAATACCATGTCCACACACACACACACACACACACACACACACACACACACACACACACACACACACACCACACACACACCACACACACACACACACACACACACACACACACACACACACACACACCACACACACACACACACACACACCACACACACACACACACACATACACACACAACACACACATATACACAAACACAAACACACACACACACACACGCACACACACACACATACACACACACACACACACACACACCACACATACACACACACCACTCACATGTCTGCACACTAACACTACTGCTGTTGCTGGATCCTGCACAGTTGATGGCTGTAACACTAACAGTGTAGCTTGTACCATCAATGAGGTCTCCAATAGTGGTCATGGTTGAGGTTGTTGTGTTCAAAGCCACAGTGGTCCCAGAGGTGGTGGTGAGGAGGACAACATAGCCAGCTGCATTATTACTAGCCGACATGGTCCATTGGAGGGTCAGAGAGTTAGTACACACTAGGGATGGCTGGACATTACTGGGAGCTCCAGGTGAAGCTGCAGTTGTACAAATCCATAGGAATGATAACATCATACACACAATTGTATAGTTATAACTGGGACAGTTTTGCCCCATGGATATATATACACACATAATTATGACCTCTCAAAAAAAGTGACTAAATGGAATGGTTATAATTTATTTGGAGGAAAGAAATTTGTAGAGAAAGAACATAAATCCCACTGAAACAGAAATGCTGTGCCTAGGCGTAAATTTCTGACCAAAAAAGATCAAAAATGCAATTTGCAAATGCAAGCTGTATCCCCTGCATGGATAACAAAATATTTAGTTGTTGCATCTTATCAATACCTTGTTTCTGCACTACCCAAATCTAGATCAGCCACCAAATCACTTATTTTATGAAGAAAGAAATACAAAGTGCACAGCCAACTTAGATTTCAATGTTCCTCGATATATTGTGCGTCCCTAGTTTATTATCTGGTTAAATAATTACAATGGTAATGTACAGAATGCCAACTTCTCTATACATCCGACAAAACTGGGATAGATACATGTACTTCAATATCGTACATCGAATTGGTGACCTTATGCAACAAACATTGTGACCATGAATTTCAATTCAAGTATTGCATAGTGATGGATGGGAAGAACATAATGCCAGTGAATTCATATAGTGAACTTCTATTCATGAGTTTTTCTTTTTACACAGTGGGTAACTTGTTGTCAAATTTTATCACACTTAACACATTGAGTTATGTTGGCATGTCTCCAGAGCTCAAGCAACCTTAGATTTACAAGACTGCATGTATCAGTAGACTGTAATGGGTGCAAGGGAATAGTACATAGTGATTTGCATTTGTGATTCACTGAGCACCTATGTACCACCTCAAATCCATATCCAATGTGTTTTTTGTTGTATGCACATGTTGTAGTGGCTCACACATGCAGGAAAATAGTGCAGTCACTGTTTTAGAAAACATTTGGAATTCACATGAACTGGTGCCTCTAATTCAAATAGTACGAGGTCTGGAATGCTAGTGACTTCATTACCACACAGTTTTCAAGATGCATATGCCTTGTTTACATTATGATATTTAGGGTATTTCCACATTCCTAGGATTTGCTAGTACCCAAAAACACCGACCAACTATTGCAGGTTTTCTTTGCCAACCCTGGAAAATCATTTTTGTGCCTGAAACAAGTACTGTTTAATGCTACTGCATATACTTGATGTTGGTTACACTCAAACTGCAAGCTGAATAGATCTCTCAGATGTAATATACACTCTAAATAAGCGAACATGAATAAGCAAGTTCCGAGTACACTTTGGTTCATGTACATGTAGGGCCGCATAGCAGCACACTTTTGGCCAATTGTCCGTTCCTTACAATTGTATAGTAGTTGGTGTCAGTTCTCTTCTTGAGCGACTGACCACAACATGCGACATGTGACCAGGTGTGGTGAAATTGAACTCAGC
>JABACO010000006.1:1017167-1035341 GCA_013339895.1 Ephydatia muelleri
TATGGAACCACGGGAGGGTGGTTGGAGGACAGGCTGTATGGAACCACAGGGAGGGTGGGTTGGAGAACAGGCTGTATGGAACCACAGAGAAGGCGAGTTAAAGTTGACTAAGCTATCCGAACAGAACGATATGGAGGCATATCTGACGACATTCGAGCGAGTGATGGCTCTCTACTAGGTACCTGAGGACCGGTGGGTGGTGCAACTGGTGCACAGTTGATGGGAAAGGCACAGCATGCATACGCAGTGATGAGGGCTGAACTGATGATGTCATGGACTGAACTGATGATGTATGATATATCGGAGGACTCATACAAACAGAAGTTCTGAAAAGCTGAGAAGAAAGAAGTACTTAAGTGAATTGGTGGTGCGGCTTGATGATCAATGTGTTCCAAAATGTATAAGGGGTTGTGAGATGTTGGAGCTGCCGGCTGATTTGATGGTGACAAAGCATCTGCTAAACACACTCCCGCTGAGTGTCAAGAGCTGGGTAGAGGAAAGGAGGTGTCAAGAGCTGGGTAGAGGAAAGAAGGTGTCAAGAGCTGGGTAGAGGAAAGGAGGTGTCAAGAGCTGGGTAGAGGAAAGGAGGAGGCAGCACAATTGGCTGACGACTACATCAGGGCACGCAAGCAGACAAAACCCACCACTTAGCAGTCAGAGGACAAAGCAATAGATGCACAGAGTAATGTTATAACTGTGGGAAAAAAGGTCATGTATCCAGGTACTGCCCTAATAGTGGTCTGTACTGCGCTGGAAGAAATAAAAAAAACGGAATAGAGCGAAACGAAGTGCTCAGTGAGCGGGTGAAGGATACATGGGCTGCTCCCAGATAATGATGCACAGCTGTCTTGTACCATCAGATGAGTTGCTGGAGGAGGAGGGCGTGGTGGTGAGGTGTGTACATGGAGACTCGGTATTTTATCTGTTGTGCAATGGCAGAATCAAGGTACAGGGACACCAGACAGTAGCTGTCGTGTCCGATACTCTACCCAGTAGTGGTGACTACGAGAGTCAGAGCAGAAGAAGTGAGGAAGGGAGCAACAGGAGCATGCTTGAGAACAGATGAGTGGCGTAACACCAAAACCAATGGGAATCAGTTACACGTACACAGAAAAGGAAGTTTGGAACTTGACTCTCATAGTCACCACTAGTACCTGCTGTCCACTAAGATTGGGTAGACCCTGCAACTATCGTCGTCCAAAGCAATTCCCCGAGTTCCTCAACATCTGTACAGAAGTGGGTAGAGTATTGGACACGACAGCTACTGTCTGGTGTCCCTGTACCTGTACCTTGATTCTGCCATTGCACAACAGATAAAATACCGAGTCTCCATGTACACACCTCACCATCACGCCCTCCTCCTCCAGCCGATGGTACTAGACAGCTGTGCATCATTTTCTAGGAGCAGCCCATGTAATTGGTACGTCTTGGCCACGTGTGACTACGTACCCGAGGCGATTGCTATGTGGAGTGTGGAGGTGGAATGAGTGGCTGAACAGTTAGTGTCACTGTTAACTAGGGTAGGAATTCCCAAAGAAATACTGACGGACCAGGACACTAATTTCATTTCACAGCTGCTGAAAGAATGGTACTGTATGTTACATATACGACACACTCATACAAGCCCATACCACCAGCAGACAGAAGGGTTTGTAGAGCGGTTCAATCAAACCATGAAGATGATGCTACGCAAGACCACAGTCGAGGAGGGCAAGGACTGACTTCTACCATACATACTATTCACATACAGCGAAGTACCCCAAAGTTCAATGGGATTCTCACCCTTCAAAACTGTTGTATGGATACGCTCCGAGGGGACTGCTAGATGTGCTGAGGGAGACGTGGGAAGGAATGGGGAAGAGTTTGGAGAGTGTTGCATCACACATCAACCTGACGATGTGGGACAGAATGGATGCAACGAAGGAGCTCGTGAGGGAGAACCTGGAAAAGGCACAACATGTACAGAAGAAGTGGTACGACCACAATGCTCGACACAGGGAGCTGAAGGTTGGTTGTAAGGTGCTTCCCTCGACCACTAACAAGCTGCTCGCTCAGTGGCAAGGCCCCTGAGAAGTTCTAGAGAAGGTGGGCAGTGTGGGCCATATGGTTGACATTTACATGCAGAATAGACGATGTACTGGACCGGCTGGGAAAACCACAGTTCATAACTACGATGGATCTGACTACACATTCCAGTGGAGCAGCGGGCTCGCCACAAGATGGCTTTCTCCACACCATTCAGGTATATTCAATTCAAGATGATGCCGTTTGGACTGCAGGAGCTCCAGGCTGATGGACCACGTCATCAGGGGTATGGATGCCTACCATCTATAGCAGCTCCTGGGCAGACCACATTTATATTGTGGGCGGGGCTGACTGCAAAGCTGATAGGAGAGATTCCAAGAGCCACAAGGGAGGGGGAGGGGAAGTACCTGGGGCACTTGGAATCCCTCAGAAGGTTTCTACTGTGTTTAGATACCTGCAATTAGCCAATCAGATTGTGGCGAAACATATCAGGATATGAAATCTCATCACCAAACAACATGTTGCCATGCACTGGTGGACCAATTTCTAATGTGGCAGCATGTAGTGAGACCTTGAAAGCTACTGTGCTTATTAACATCATGCAACACTTGATAAATTTATCACTCAGGAATTGCTATAGCTTCCAAACGATTCATGCAATCAACTTTGTTGCTGCACCTCCCACGTCGCGGGTCAACACTCACCACATCGTCATCTAGTCGTGCAATAAAGTTTTCCTAGTCACCAAAATCCTTGCTAACTTCTCGTCGTCTTATCCTGCCCTACCCACTCAGCAACAATTAAACAGCCCTACATTTTGCAAACTGGTTTAGCACACATCAATCTCCTCCCACCAACTCAGCATTATTACAACTGGAATGAGTTTGTATGTGTACAGTAGTTGCAAGTTGAAGCATGTGCAATATACTTACCCCCACTACAATACACTATAATATTAGTATGTACACACAGACTTACACGCCATTTGTATGTTCAGTGTACCATTGCCAATAAGAGTACTAGTAATGCCATCTCTGCATATGACTGTGGTTCCATTGAAATATTGAGGAGTAGGTATGGTGAGGACAGAGGTGTAGCATGTTCCACTGATGCTGGTCATCACAGCAGAGAAGTTACCACATGATATTGGTGCTGTATTGAGTGAAGAACCTGCTGTCTGTGTGAGCACGATTGTGTTGTTAGGAGAACCAGGAGTGAAGCACTGGAAACCAGGGGATCCTGTCCACCGTGTGATGATACTATCAAAACCTGAGCTAAGGGCACATGTGTAGGTGATGATGTCACCAGGACATAGGAGTGTTCTCATTGGTGGGTAGTTGATGTTAAAGGATGGACAGCCAGCTGTATGGATGTGTTACACATGACAGCAATGCAAAGTCAAGAGTTTAGAAAATGCACTCATGTCTGTAAGCATCAAGCTGAAACATGGACGCCATGACTGATATTCAACCAAATACTTCTTATATTTTAAATCCCCAAAGCCCCAAAAGTGTGGCTAGGTGCCATAGAGAAGCACACACAAATAAAAATATAAGCGCGCGCGCACACACACACACACACACACACACACACACACACACATATATCCTAACAGATACGATGGATACGCATACAATCAAAGTCACCGATACTATCTTTCTCTTTCTAGCGTTCTACTCTTATTAAAGTAAGCTTGGATGACCATAATACGAATTTCACGCAGTCGATCATTAATCGCGCTAGCATTAATAACAGACCCACTAGCGACCCTGAAACTCGTTCAACATACCTGCTTCTATCCCCACATGGAAAGATAAAAATACGAAAGGAAGAAGAAAGAGTCGTGTCTCCATCATTCACCACGCCCAGGAACTGGCCGGTACTGGTTCCACACTGGGGCCGAGCAATCTCGGCCCCACGCCGGATGTGAACGAAGCAGAGATGTTAGCACTGGTAATCGTGCTTTCATTTTCGTACTTTTATGAAACAAAGGGCGGTAAGTCTAAGGCATGAAGCATGCGTACTTACTACTTTGCGTATCTATCTACTGTGCGAATCTATTAATGGGACACATCCATGTTTATGGAAACTTTGTTGGTCAGATGCAGTGTTGTATTACAGGTGGCCAGCATTACTCGTAACATGAGGATACTCCTAGATCAGCCATTGCTTGAATTTGCCCCCATGTTGGGCTCTTGCATTTCTCCCCTATGAACCATGTCATGAAACAATTTGACACACTGTATGATAAAACGTTATCAAGGTCATACACGGGTGAGGGTTAAGCTGCCAGATCATCCTCCTGCATCTGATTATACTCTCCTGCATTTAATGTACAGTAGGTATACTATAATATGTGTTAGTTAGTTTGTTGGTTGTGGCATGTTCCACTGATTATTAATTTTCCTTATGTAAGCGTCTTATTACGCAATACGGCTTCAATTATAGATCCCACTCACAACCACCCAAAACCAAGGAAGCATAACACGACATACAAAACTTTGTCGTGTTTGCTTTCTTGGATTTGGGTGGTTGTGAGTGGGATCTATAATTGAAGCCCTATTGCGTAATACGATGCTTCACATCTCATAAAATATATGCTGATGTTGGGATAACTCAGACATATGTACACATTTCCTACTAAATATGAAATACAATGTGGGAGACAAATAGCATGGAAGAAATAAATAAAGAAAGCCCAGGTAAATAAAGAGCTGTCTAGCTAAACAATTGAAGAAAATCTGAGTTAGGTGTCCATTTTTCTGTCCAATATATACTAACAATGTATTGCATACACTCTTTACTTTCCCATGCTGTGATCTGTAATACATCCATACAGCTGGCTGTCCATCCTTTAACATCAACTACCCACCAATGAGAACACTCCTCTGTCCTGGTGACATCATCACCTACACATGTGCCCTTAGCTCAGGTTTTGATAGTATCATCACACGGTGGACAGGATCCCCTGGTTTCCAGTGCTTCACTCCTGGTTCTCCTAACAACACAATCGTGCTCACACAGACAGCAGGTTCTTCACTCAATACAGCACCAATATCATGTGGTAACTTCTCTGCTGTGATGACCAGCATCAGTGGAACATGCTACACCTCTGTCCTCACCATACCTACTCCTCAATATTTCAATGGAACCAATGTCATATGCAGAGATGGCATTACTAGTACTCTCATTGGAAGTGATACACTGAACATACAAATGGCATGTAAGTCTGTTTATAAATGTATGTATTATTATTACTAATGCCTGGCAATAGCATTAGTGTAATCGGTAACTATACTGTGCATGCATTATTGCATGTATTTCATTTAACTTTTACTGTAGTGTGTGATTAATATCAACGCTTCAAGCGCATTACGTCATAATGCGATAGAACATGCTTGACGTGTTAGTATTAACCACACACTTTGTGGATGTTTTATCCTCTGGAGTAACTCGATCTACTGTCTGCGTGCATGCAATCAAAACCACCTGCCATAGTTATAATAAGACCTAGGCTATTAGTGTTTGTTGTGAGCAATCCCCAGGCCACATGTACCACATCCGCTGAGTTTTAATTTCACCACACCTGGTCACATGTCGCATGTTGTGGTCAGTCGCTCAAGAAGAGAACTGACACCAACTACTATACAATTGTAAGGAACGGACAATTGGCCAAAAGTGTGCTGCTATGCGGCCCTACATGTACATGAACCAAAGTGTACTCGGAACTTGCTTATTCATGTTCGCTTATTTAGAGTGTATATTACATCTGAGAGATCTATTCAGCTTGCAGTTTGAGTGTAGATTTCAATGTTCCTCGATATATTATGCGTCCCTAGTTATTATCTGGTTAAATAATTACAATGGTAATGTACAGAATGCCAACTTCTCTATACATCCGACAAAACTGGGATAGGTACATGTACTTCAATATCGTACATCGAATTGGTGACCTTATGCAACAAACATTGTGACCATGAATTTCAATTCAAGTATTGCATAGTGATGGATGGGAAGAATATAATGCCAGTGAATTCATATAGTGAGCTTCTATTCATGAGTTTTTCTTTTACACAGTGCTTAACTTGTTGTCAAATTTTATCACACTTAACACATTGAGTTATGTTGGCATGTCTCCAGAGCTCAAGCAACCTTAGATTTACAAGACTGCATGTATCAGTAGACTGTGATGGGTGCAAGGGAATAGTACATAGTGATTTGCATTTGTGATTCACTGAGCACCTATGTACCACCTCAAATCCATATCCAATGTGTTTGTTGTTGTATGCACATGTTGTAGTACTGGCTCACACATGCATGCAGGAAAATAGTGCAGTCACTGTTTTAGAAAACATTTGGAATTCACATGAACTGGTGCCTCTAATTCAAATAGTACGAGGTCTGGAATGCTAGTGACTTCATTACCACACAGTTTTCAAGATGCATATGCCTTGTTTACATTATGATATTTAGGGTATTTCTACATTCCTAGGATTTGCTAGTACCCCAAAAACACCGACCAAATATTGCAGGTTTTCTTTGCCAACCCTGGAAAATCATTTTTGTGCCTGAAACAAGTACTGTTTAATGCTACTGCATGTACTTGATGTTGGTAAGTTGGCTGTGCACTTTGTATTTCTTTCTTCATAAAATAAGTGATTTGGTGGCTGATCTAGAATTGGGTAGTGCAGAAACAAGGTATTGATAGGATGCTACAACTACATTTTGTTATCCATGCAGGGATACAGCTTGCATTTGCAAATTGCATTTTTTGGTCAGAAATTTACGCCTAGGCACAGCATTTCTGTTTCAGTGGGATTTATGTTCTTTCTCTACAAATTTCTTTCCTCCAAATAAATTATAACTATTCCATTTAGTAACTTATTTTGAGAGGTCATAATTATGTGTGTATATATATCCATGGGGCAATTTTTGCGGAAACTGTCCAAGTTATATCTATTCATAACTATACAATTGTGTGTATGATGATGTCATTCGTATGGATTTGTAATACTGCAGCTTCACCTGGAGCTCCCAGTAATGTCCAGCCATCCCTAGTGTGTACCAACTCTCTGACCCTCCAATGGACCATGTCGGCTAGTAATAATGCAGCTGGCTATGTTGTCCTCCTCACCATCACCTCTGGGACCACTGTGGCTTTGAACACAACAACCTCAACCATGACTACTATTGGAGACCTCATTGATGGTACAAGCTACACTGTTAGTGTTACAGCCATCAACTGTGCAGGATCCAGCAACAGCAATAGTGTTAGTGTGCAGACATGTGAGTGGTGTGTGTGTGTGTGTATGTGTGTGTGTGTGTGTGTGTGTGTGTGTGTTTGTGTTTGTGTATATGTGTGTGTTGTGTGTGTGTATGTGTGTGTGTGTGTGTGTGTGTGTGTGTGTGGACATGGTATTAACCAGATCTCTGTGTAGTGCCCTGTGCTCCAGTTAGTGTCAGTGTGACCACAGTCTTGTATCAGAACAACAGTGTTCATGATGTGGAGCTGTTCTGGACACACAGACAACAGGTGATCATTGATTGTTGTGATGTGTTGAAACATGATGTCTTCCTCCACACAGAGCTGCAGTGTCCCTCAGTACACAGTGATGGTCACCTCTGCTACTTCAACTGACACATATATGGTTGCAGACACCTATTGCACCAGCAGTTCTTGCTTATACATCTTAGGAATGTCTGGAGCCAATGTCAGCTCTTACACTGTGTCAGTGGCTTGTAGGAACACACTGAACCAGATTGGACAGCCATATGTGGCCATGCAGAGTGAGTTGCTGTGTTGACATGTAGCCTGTGTCACCATGGTTACCTTCTCTGAAAGGTGTCCCAAACCCTGTACTCCAATTTCATAACATCATTGTGAATGGGAACACTGCTACCATCCCCTGCACATTCCTGGATGGCTTCTCCCACTACTGTATGGTGTGCTGCAGTACTGATCCCTCTGTTCCAGTGGGGTTAGCTGGGTCTGGGTACCTGTCCTCTACCAGTGGACCAAGTGTCAGTGTCTCCCTACAAGGCCTCACCAGTGGTCAGATGTACTACTGCAAGGCAGCAGCTACCAACACTAACTCTAATAACTGTGCTGGTCCAGTGGTTGGAGGTGTGAAGGTGTTCTTCAGTTTCATGACAGCATCAGTGCCATTAACAACTTCATCATCACCGACATCACCATCAATGTCACCAACCCCATCCTCACGTGAGTATTGTATTATGTATTTATTGACAGCTATGTGTGTGATGGGGGAAGGAATGCATGTTTTGTGATTTCAGCATAATAGGTACACTTTGTAGCATGCAATGCAAAGGAGTTGTAGACTCTATGTACATGGCCCTAGTAAATGCATGTGTTGTGTCACTCTGTACATTAAGGGAAATGGTGGGCAGAGAGAAAAATATCTTTGGAGATAACTAGATCACCCAACCCATAGCACCAGTTGTAGCGAATAATCTAGGCCTATTGCAGGTTGTAGGTGAAAGTTACCTATTATTATGTTATTAAGAGAACAAAAAGTAATGGTTTGCCGCTATGGCAACAAATCCTTCATATTGATTGTATTGAATTCACCAAGTCACATTTCAGTCATGGCTAGTATGGTGAATGGTTATTCTCTCAATTGTAAATAAAAACAATCGCCACATAGTGCTAGGATTTTTGAGTTATCAATTTTGAAACGTTTACCAGGTCAAAATTAATTATCAAAAAGCGGCCGCAATTGTGGAAATGCAATTGCCACTGAGATAAAAATGGTGTTAAGAAATTTGCATATTGTTGTACATTATGTGCTATGTATAAATTACATGTATGTACTTTTCAAGACTAGTTTCAAGACTGCTTCAACGTTATGTGTAGAGTCCTTAGGAGGTCTGTGATGCTCATCCATGTAGGTGTGATGCTCACCCATGTAGGTGTGATGCTCATCCATGTAGGTGTGATGTTCATCCATGTAGGTGTGAGCAGCTCACCTATGTAGGTGTGATGCTCACCCATGTAGGTGTGATGCTCACTCATGTAGGTGTGATGCTCACTCATGTAGGTGTGATGCTCATCCATGTAGGTGTGATGCTCATTCATGTAGGTGTGATGCTCACCCATGTAGGTGTGATGCTCACCCATGTAGGTGTGATGCTCATCCATGTAGGTGTGATGCTCATCCATGTAGGTGTGATGCTCACCCATGTAGGTGTGATGCTCATCCATGTAGGTGTGATGCTCATCCATGAATGTGTGATGCTCATCCATGTAGGTGTGATGCTCACCCATGTAGGTGTGATGTTCACCCATGTAGGTGTGATGCTCATCCATGAAGGTGTGATGCTCATCCATGTAGGTGTGATGCTTTCTTCACTTACCTCAGGGGGTTCCACCACCCCCAACTTTGTGACCTCATCGTATCTCTTTATCCATACATTATGTGCAAATGGGCATTTTTAGGTACAGCACATCACTCCATCCATATACAGACTGAAGCAACCAACAACAAAAGTTGTCTTTTGAACCCATGAGGCTATATGCAAGGGAATTGGATCTTAACATTCAGTATTTTAGGTACAATACCTCTTCCACCAATAGAGTCCAAGTACATAGATTCTAATCCTCAGCTAGATGGGCACTATATGGAAAGCATTGTTGAGGCCAATCTTGGCCATTGTACACTTCACCGTGATCAGGGCAAACATCATCCACTGTTGAATAGTGGAGAGTGAAATCCTCTTATTATCCCTTCTGGCACTGATAGAGATACATGATGACTTAACCTCTATTATTTGGATCAGCTCATTTCTTCTTCTCTACACTACCTTTCTAACAGTTGCAGCTGCCTTAAATACAAATCAGTGACTCAAGCAAACATTAACATTAGGAAATGGTTTGGTGCTGCTCATGTTTTCTGCCTAAGCCAATAATAATTGCAATTTAAAGATGTCATCGAGTAATTTGGTTTCTCCAATTATGATACATGTATGTACTGATCTCACCCTATGGAGAATAGGTACGCTAGACATTGTATGCAGATCATCTATGATTGCTTCTAGAAAGCTCAGCATGGGAAGCATGTCTATACCTTATGTCTCCACTTGTGAGGAAATATAATTATTATTAATCATTGTTCTGAAGGAATAATGGTGTGTAATAAATGTAATAGATAGGTGCTCCTCTGACCTCATTTATATAATGAAATGATCTGTTTACATGTATTTCAATATTGTAATGTTTATGTAAATTACATTTATGTACATAATTTGCCTTAACAATTGAGCCCACAATAGAAACTGAAAAATAAAATAAATGTGTGTATATGCTTATTGCTATATCAATGGCATGGTCAACAATATTTACTTTTGTGGTTTACTCATGATGTGCAATTGATGGCAAATCAGATATTGTGCAAGTAGCTTGGAACTGCATTGATAGGTTAATTGTGTTAGCCATGTAATTTCTTTCTCATTGACAGAATGGTGACCACAATAAAATAGTTATGAGCTGCTAATGGTAAAATTAAATTGTTGGACACGTTAGAAATTAAGCTCCCTTGAACCATCCATTTAAACCTCAACACTCGTGCAATACAACCAATCACATTCGGGAGGAACTAATCAGTTTCTGTCTAATGTGAATTAAGTGTATTCACGTCATCAGTATGCATGATGGCACTGCACGCTGTTGTCATGACAACGAGCATTCTTTTTGTATCACAACATCGTGCTTCAGCAGTCTTAGAACTGTTGCATCAATGGATTCTTCCTATTTAGAGACCACTTGCATTAAACACTGTTTATATCCAAACAGTAACTATCATGTGCTCATTTTCTCCTCTCAGCTTCATGTGGTGCCTCTATTGGCACATCTACTGCTGTTGGCATATCAGTTGCCATGACATTGATCCTCTCCTTCTCTCTGGGAGGTTTGGTGACTGCCATCATAATATGTGGTTGCTACAACCCAAGAAGGTTCTCTTCTAAGACTACCAAGTCCCCTCCCCCAGTCCCTACTACTACTGCTGTTACATATGAGGTGGTGGGCTTTAATAAGAAAGAGAGCAATACAATTGAGTTAGAGAGCAATTCTGCATATGGAACAGGAAGACACTGATAGGAACATTTATTACATCGAGTGTTCTATTTTCAGATATTGAGACAATTAGTATTATTTTTAATGCTTAAAGAATATTTTAATACACAAATGTGAATGTGTACATGTCATGCAGAAGAAATAGTTGTGTTACCATGGATACTGATCTCTAAAGTTAGTGCTGTAAATTGTGACATGCCAGAATAATTTTAAGACCTAATTCATTGCAGTGTGTACATGTATAGCATGACCCCCTATATTGGCAGATTGGTTTCCATGGTTTTCTTCTGTCATTTCAGATCCCTTTTTGTTGCAACGATCCCATCTGTCGAATGCCTGAGGGCAAGTGATGTAAAAAGCAAGAAAACAAGGGTCTAACAATAAGAGAAAATGTAACAGTCCTATATTTAGCACATTTGTAGGATATTATGTTATTTGTGTGCTAATATAGGACTATTACATTTTCCCTTATTGCTAGACCTTTGTTTCCATGCTTTTACACCAGTATTGCCTTCAAATCCTATATACCACCAAGAGAATGTGTTTAATTATTTTATTCATTATAGGCTTCATCCCAGGCCTTAGTGACGACGCTTGCTCTATTTGACTGATTGCCACAACACTTGGAGGCCAGGCAGGAGTATCCTACGGGCAAGTGGGGGAGGATAGTCTCCCACCCCCTAGGTTAAACATGTCCAGTGTGATGCTGGCCACAAGCTGGGCCCTGTGTCCCAGATCTGTATGTTGCCCAGTCTGGATTAGCAAGGTTTATAAGGAAAACTCCACCTGCCAATCATGAAATGCAAGCCACATGGCTACACCTGCCAATCATGAAATGCAAAACGGAATTCAATAGATGCAAATGCACTGTACAAATTACAAATATGAATGTGTCAGGTGTGGAGGGTGGTAAGCACACTTCTGCTGATGCCAAAGATTGCAATGTGGCATCTGAACAGCCCAGTGGCTTATATAGACCCAGCATTGACCAATACATTTGAGGGCTCTCGCTAGACAATAACAGCCACCATTCCTGAATACCATTAAGGAGACCTGAATGCTCAATAGAGGGATTGACACTGCCCTGCTGTTAAACATTGTTCATCTTTAAGCAGAACCATATGAACAGTGCAACTATTGTGTGCTCTTTTTTACCATCTTAGCTCATGTAGTACCTCCCATCTACATGCTCAGTGTTGGCATATCAGTTGCCATGACATTTATCCTCTCCTCTCTGGGAGGTTTGGTGACTGCCATCATAATATGTGGTTGCTACAACCCAAGAAGGTTCTCTTCTAAGACTACCAAGTCCTCTCCCGCAGTCCCTACTACTACTGCTGCTACATATGAGGTGGTGGGCTTTAATAAGAAATACCATTGAGTTAGAGAGCAATTCTGCATATGGAACAAAGATATTGTGAAGAATCATGTGCCCTCTTTTATATATTAAATGCAGTAAAACATGCACAGTACTACTATTTCTATTTTTAATGGATATTTTTGCTTACGTGCAACCAATTGTAAAAATGTACATGCCAGAGCAATTAGTAGTTACCATGGGTACTGATATCTAGAGTTAGTACATTGGAGCATCCTAACGTGTGAGCTGTGTGCAATATTGCAAGCTTAAGGAAGCCCAAGCTGCTATGAAGGTAGCCACACTGGGACTTTGGTTCCACTACATCATGTCACACTTGTATCACAGTGCAAAAAGTTTGTTATGCGACACTGTATATTATAACGTATATTCGAATATAAGCAGCAATATAAGCTCTCTGCGTATTGAACATTATAAGCAAATGCGTATATTGAAATATTGTCAGTCACGTGCGGTTTCTGGTATCTTAGCAAACCTTTGAATTTCATTAATGTTACACGGTTTGGTGAACCGCGCACTATCGTAATTTGGGCTTTGACCTTCCGTAAACCAGTCCTCCCCCCCCCCCCCCCCCATCCCCACTCCCCCTTGCATCTGCTTGGTTTATAAAACTTTTCTTCGCACATATAAGTGGTACAACACCAAACACAAATATTCAAACACCATAGTGCCTTAAGACAGCGGTTCCCAAGTACTAACTTAGTGTGACCTGATAAAGACGAGAATATAATAACATTTGGCGCCAATTGAAATGGCCATACTTACCTCTAGTGATGGACTTGTTGGTGCTGACTAATCAAATGCGCACAAAAGAAAAATACATTTCAGTGCCCCCAGCATACTTACCAGTTCGCTGCAGAAAAGCAAAATGAAGGTAGCAAAGCCATTGAGTACTTACCTCAGCAGAATCGACTCGCGCTTGTGATAGCCGAAACCCATAGTCCTTGAGACAAGCGGTCCCCATGTACTATGTGACCTGATAAAGACGAGAACAATAACATTTGGCATCAATTGAAATGGTCATACTTGCCAAGGTGTAACTTACCTCAGCAGAATCGGCCGCTTGTGATAACCGGAGACCAACCCCAATAAAGTGCATTGCACACAAATTGTGAGTCGCTTACCGTATACTAGGCTTGCTTTCAGCAGGTTGATGAGGCTGATGTACTACATCACAAACGCATCCCCAAAATAACACAAACGTGATAAGCAAAGTCACGTACCTTTCCAGGCCATGCACACTCACACAGGAACCCGCCAAAATTAGCCATCACGTGCAATGGCATACTCTAATTGGTGCACTTTTAAATTTGGTTATAAATAGTAAATAACAACGATAACAGCACTAACCTATTGACAAGTAAGACTATCACCTATTTCTTGAACTGGCAGAAATCTTCAATGTTACAACATTTACAAGCCTGCGTGAAATTGTAAAAAACAATAGAGGCTGTGCAATGGGCGGAGCGAAGTGACGTTATTTGTGTTAACCGCCTGTCAAAAGCAATTGTATGGGCAAGGCTTGTTGTGCAGTTGGATGCAGTAATCGTTTCATTAAAGGTTCGGGCGTTCATTTTCCTCAAGATGAAGAACGTAAGTCCCAGTGGATAGCAGCAGTGGGGCCGGCGCAAAGATTGGATTCCAAATGAGTACTCGTGGATATGTAGCGTACACTTCGTTTCGGGGGAATAGAGCAACAACCTTCTATCCCCTGATTATGTTCCTTCCTTATTCGAGCACATGAAGAGCCCTTTGAAGAGGAAGCGTGTGCATGATATGAACAGATTCCACAGAACATTGGAGGTGATAAAAAGGAAGTTGGTAAAAAAAAAATTGATGCTGCAGAGTCTTTGCTACAGCTATCGGAACCTGAGGCCAATTATTCCAATCTACACTAACAATACCTCTCTCATACGCAACATACGAGTCTTCAAGCGCACCAACCATGCAGCTCCAATTTTACCTTGTAACGCTGTTTGGCAGTGTCATGAAGCTAATACTCAGAGTATTTGGCCGTACTTTCTAGCTGCATTTAATTACACGAAATGGCTCAAACGGTTAGTCAGGAACCTCCAATCACTCTATTACGGATAGACACGTGTGTGCTTTTGACACTCAAAATGGCGCTTAGCAAAGGTTGCTATTTATTGATGACGATTTATGACGCTATTGCACAACCTCTATACCATACTTACATACATAACACACTACGCCACACACACTGATCCACTACTCCACACACACTGATCCACTACTCCACACACACTGATCCACTACTCCACACACACTGATCCACTACTCCACACACAACACTGATCCACTACTCCACACACACTGATCCACTACTCCACACACACTGATCCACTACTCCACACACACTGATCCACTACTCCACACACTACTCCACACACACTGACCCACTACTTCCACACACACACTGATCCACTACTCCCACACACACTGATCCACTACTCCACACACACACTACTCTCCACACACACTGATCCACTACTCCACACCACACTGATCCACTACTACTCCACACACACACTACTCCACACACACTGATCCACTACTCCACACACACTGATCACTACTCCACACACACCTACTCCACACCCACTGATCCACTACTCCACACACACTGATCCCTACTCCCACACCACTGATCCACTACTCCACACACACTGACCCACTACTCCACACACACTGATCCACTACTCCACACACACTGATCCACTACTCCACACACACACTGATCCACTACTCCACACACACACTGATCCACTACTCCACACACACTGACCCACTACTCCACACACACTGATCCACTACTCCACACACACACTACTCCACACACACTGATCCACTACTCCACACACACTGATCCACTACTCCACACACACTGATCCACTACTCCACACACACTGATCCACTACTCCACACACACTGATCCACTACTCCACACACACACTACTCCACACACACTGATCCACTACTCCACACACACTGATCCACTACTCCACACACCACACTACTCCACACACACTGATCCACTACTCCACACACTGATCCACTACTCCACACACACACTGATCCACTACTCCACACACACTGACCCACTACTCCACACACACTGATCCACTACTCCACACACACTGATCCACTACTCACACCACACTGACCCACTACTCCACACATACACTGATCCACTACTCCACACACACACTGATCCACTACTCCACACACACTGATCCACTACTCCACACACACTGACCCACTACTCCACACACACTGATCCACTACTCCACACACATGACCCACTACTCCACACACACTGATCCACTACTCCACACACACTGACCCACTACTCCACACACTGATCCACTACTCCACCACACTGATCCACTCCACACACTGATCCACTACTCCACACACACACTGACCCCCTACTCCACACACACACTGACCCACTACTCCACACACACTGACCCCCTACTCCACACACACACTGATCCACTACTCCACACACACACTGACCCCCTACTCCACACACACACTGACCCACTACTCCACCACACACTGATCCACTACTCCACACACATGACCCACTACTCCACACACACTGATCCACTACTCCACACACACTGACCCACTACTCCACACACACACACTGATCCACTACTCCACACACACTGATCCACTACTCCACACACACTGATCCACTACTCCACACACACTGACCCACTACTTCCACACACACTGACCCAATACTCCACACACACACTGACCCCCTACTCCACACACACAGTGACCCACTACTCCACACACACTGATCCACTACTCCACACACACACTGATCCACTACTCCACACACACACTGATCCACTACTCCACACACACACTGATCCACTACTCCACACACATCAGACCTTCATCCCTCACTTGCTCAGTGTCTCCATGAGGACCTGGAGGTCCTTGCTGCCTTTTGTGCCACTTGCGTCGGCAATAGATACCAACGATGATAAGGGATGATAAGGGTATTCTTCCTCCTCCTCCTCCTCCTCCTCCTCCTCCTCCTCCTCATCATCATCATCATCATCATCATCATCACAAATCCAAAGTAACCATGGTAACAGCAGTCCACACCCACTTGTCTTCTTTCCAGGGATAGCATGTGTTGCTTGTTGTGTATTGGTTGCTACAGCTGATGGTTCCATTCTGTCCCCTGAGGCCACACCTCCTAGCTTCACTGCCCTCACCACCTCTATGTCGTCAACCTCCAATTGGTGCACACTTCTCTCCAGGGGCACCTCCCTCCTTCGGTGGTGGCAGAAGAGTGATTTTAGTTGGCTGGAAGAAATCCAAATAGCTCCATTAATTAACTACCACACGTACACAGTCCTATTCCCATGTTGTATCAGCGAATTGGAAAGAAACATTATTAATTACTCTCACCAATTCAAGCTTGTACCGGTATTAGATTTGTGAAGAGACTAATATTTGCAAACACATTTCATATATGGGTTTTATCGCAGATAATAGGGTTTATGCCTAGGCACAAGGTGTGTGTGTGGTTTATGCCTAGGCACAAGGTGTGTGTGTGTGTGTGTGTGTGTGTGTGTGTGTGTGTGTGTGTGTGTGTGTGTGTGTGTGTGTGTGTGTGCGTGTGTGTGTGTGTGCGCATGTGTGCTGTATAGTGTATTTATTCCCAATTGAACGTTTTCAAAACACACGCACAAATACGCACACGCACAGTGGGGAGCAGACTCGCCTTCTTTGATGGCACCGAGCATGTACGCGTTTTTTGTTGCACAGTAGTTTCGGACACAATGGCAGGTACTGGATGTGCTCAGTTCTGGTTTTCCTACATTCAGCTATGTCTTCATAGCCTCCACCTGGACCTACAGTAGCTCTGACCCGCCTCTCTGGAAACCACCTCATCTTGGAATGATCTTTTCGTTAGCCCCACAGAGTTCTGGAGCGTGCTACAAGAAAGGCGTTACCCGTGTATTAATTGACGTTCGACAACCACGTTAAATAATAAGCGATGCGAATACACGTAATGCATTAAAAGGATTGTTCTTTCATTGGTGGATCCTCTTTCTTATCTGTTGTGCTGTATACAAGAGGTGCGATTCGTTAGTGCATCACGTGATTGCGGAGTGACACGGAAAGGCCTTACCTTGGAGGAGGTGGTACCGTAGACTGTAATGTGCACATAGCTGTGATAGTAGCTAGTAATGTATGAGTGAGATAAGGTGTTGATGTGAGTAAAGTGCATGAGTGTGTAAATAAAATATGTACATGTAATGGCATCTCACAAGATTAACCTTTTCCTGTAATCCTCGTCATGTATATTGCAATCAATATGATGACGATGATGGAGATGATGATGATGATGATGACAACACCAACACTAACACCAATAATTATAGGTATTTGAGAACTGACAGATCCGGGTGGGGTCATTGAGGGACCTGTACCTCGGGGGGGGGGGGGGGGGGGGGGGGGGGGGGGGGGGGGGGGGGGGGTAGTGGGAACCAAGAATAGGAGCAGATCAAACACACAATCAGATGTACAACATATTGCAGTCCAATCAAATCTGGCTTCCACCCTGGGACAGCCACCAAACCATGACCAGTGTCTTGGTTGGGACACAGGCCGACCCAATGGTGAC